>VZTT01008787.1:1946-22504 GCA_013400855.1 Buphagus erythrorhynchus
TTGTGAGTCTAATTGGTCTCTTCATTGTGCACATAAAATAATATCTATATTTATATTACAGACAAACATTTTCTTAAACTTAACTTCCATTACTGTAAGTTTGCTAAAAATTGGAAGAGAAAATTTTGTGAATTCTTTTTTACACATCTGTGTTAGTATGATTTTAATATTCCAGTATTGCTGCTTATTTGTCTCGTGGTAGTGCAATCCAGTAATGATAATGCTACAAATGGGAACCCCCTTCCCTACTGCTGTGAATGACCTAGTGACAAACAAGATTGGTTTTAGCAGGTTATTCAGCTTTCATGAAGGACCACATTCTACACCCCTAATGAGCAACAAATTTAAAATACTAGGTTAGGAAGAGTGCAGAGGAGACATACTGTAACAGTCATTAAATCTGTGGATTTTAAGAAGGCTCTTTTCACAAAGGCTTTTCATCAGAGGGTTGCTTGGCTCTAAAATAAGTTTCACCTGTGATGCAGAGCAAGCAGATAAAAATTTTCATAACTGTAGTTGCCAGACAAGAAGTTACCTTTTCACAGACAGCCATAAACTTAAGTAAGAGCATTAATAGAAATATAAGAAGAATATGAAATGAATGACCATTCTCAGTAAGTGGGCCGTTTTTAATGCAGAAGTGTAAAAGCAGAAAGGTACAGTTGATATATAGTTGAATATGCATGTGTAATAAATCCTTACTCATTTAATGAACTTAATGGTCTCTGCCTCATTCCCCCGATGCAACAGCAGCAGCTCCCATGCCACAGTCTAATGCTCCATTTTGTTTTACACTCTGGAATTCTACTTGCCAAATGACATACTCTCCTTTCCTTTTCCTCACATCATGTGATCTAATGTGGGATGTGTAGGTTTTGGGTTCTGTTTAGTTTTAAACTGCAGTTATTTGCATATTGCCTTAGAGTATGCTGTTACTCATCTTCTTTTGAAGGTTCTGAGCTAAGGACTTTTGCTTCTTTGAATAATGGACTTTTTAAAATGACTTGGCTCTGAGGTCTTCAAATTTCTTTACCTGCTAGGATATGTAGTTTTCTGTAGTTTAGTGCCGTGATCATTAAGCCTTTGTGTAGGATTTATATNATTGAAAGGCAGCAGAGGTCTGTTTTTAATTTTACCTCTTCAAAAACTGAGAAACTCATAGTCATGTTTTCCTATTTGTCCTCACTTTTGAGGAAATGGCTAGATTTTTCAGCTTTTTTAAGGGAACTGGTAATACTAAATAAATATATACAATCTTCTGTCTTTCTTTGTAAGCCTTTTTTTAGAAGAGAAAATAGCAGTTTTCCAAGGCCTGCACAGTGCTTTTGAGAATCTGACAAGTACATATCCTTTTTTAAATCCTCTCTGTTGAGAGTTTATGGCCTTGAAGCAGAGCTTCTGTTGCTGTTAGAAAAGGAGGGAGGTCAATCAACAGAGCCTGTGAAGATGTAACCTGTAAATTAAGTATTTATGTAGTCTGACCATGACCAGAGCAGATTCATTTTGCTGAGACAATTCCACATTTTGGTGTTGAAAATAGTTCAAGAGAGATGCTTTAATTTATAGAGGCCTGTGTACTGTGCCTTAGTTTGCATTTCTCTATTGTTTATATGCTAAAGCTAGTGCTGCTTTTTTACTTTCGCCACATCTTTGTAAAGTGTCTTATACTGGAATCTTCAGTTAACTACATTCAAGAAGTGCAGATTCTGGTTCCAGAATCAAAGGAGGAAATTTAAAATTGTGTGGGATGACTGGTTGTTGTTTACATGTATTCTTGGGTAGGTTTTCCTTTCCTAATTCATCTTTCACTCATCAAAGGATAGTTTTAGTCTGACCCTTGATGGTTTGAAATCTTTTTCAGATTTTTAAGCCAAATATAATGCCATATTTATTCATTTTTCATCCTTTTGCTTGCGGTGTCCTTTAATTTTGCTATAATTGCACAGTTCTGCCTTAAAGATATTGTTTCAACAACCTTTGAGACTAATAGACATGTTTTTGTTATTTGGTAACTGGATATTAATATAATACAAATAGTATTTTTGTCATATTTTAGGGACAGTATTTCCTTATCGAAAGCCTTTTTCTCTCCAATAATTCCTGTGGTCAACATGGAAAAGAAAGGCTTTCTAAAATGTCCTTGAATCTTGGGTGTTACAGAATGCTGTGTGTTTCTGAAAGCTGTTGACAACCTTCAGGTTCTAATTGGTTTTTAGACAGATTTTTACAGTGATAAACAACTAAATAGAGGGATGTATCTGAAAGGAAATTGCTGTATATGAGAAGTCTAATATTTTAAGAGCAATGTTTTGCAATATTGCCGTGCACACCCCACTGCAGCATCACAGCTTGGCAGTTTTGCCCTTGGTGGCAGTCAGGGCAGTGTTGTGCTGCCTGCGTTCAATGTCATGTGAAATGTGATGGTGGTTTTGGGTGTGTGATCTGGATAAAAAAAATGTATGGAGTCCTCATTACCCATGTTTACTTCATAATTATTTAAAGATTTTATTAGGTATTTTTAAAGAAATCAGAGGGGAATGTTTGGAAATCAGGGTTTTACCAAATACAATTATATAGAAATGTGTGATTTATTTATATAGGGGTATGTGCTACTTGTGAACCTTTCTAAGGTATGATTTTAAGAGAAAATCACTTATTTGAAAAACTGCAGCTAGAACCTTGACTGAGATAGCAATTCAGATGTTATTTGGAATTTTTTACTTTGTTGCTCGCAAGGGTTTTTTTAATACTGCTTTGTAAAAAGCAAGAAAAGTAAATCTTTGACTGCTAGTCAAATAAAAGATTGAAATTATTGTAGCTGAGTAATAATTAATGCATGTTCCACAGTTCTAACCAGGTTAGGACTCAGTGTTTTTTTGATTGGTTGCAGTGTAACTTGATAAAATAGTGCTGTTCCTGAGACACATCTCTCTCCATCATCTCCTTTCAATGCATGAGGTATCATCTTGAAAGCCTTAACCACCATTTTCATATCTCCTCCATCTGTTATTTCTTTTTTCCCATTGTTGGATTGCCAGCTTTCAACAGACTGACTTGTTTTCTCATCTAAATGCTCACATTATATTTCATTCTCAGCGTGTGATTTTTCATGAACTTTTTTTGTTAATTACTCACTTAATAAGTCAGATTATCTCTGTGTTCCCTGCAGTTTTGTACCTTTTTGTAGAAAGGTGTCCACACTTTTTCAAGGAGGATGATGAGCCCAATTGGCATATCAAGTCATTGCACATCATCTCTGCTCCTGTAATGAAAATTGCACCTTTGCCATTGGCTGTCTCTTCCTGTGTTGGCTGTCCTGCTGCTTTTTGTATCTCTTGACACTTAACTTGTAGTGTTGCAGCAGTACAGCATTGACTTGTGCTTCATCTGTGCTCCACAATAGCTGCCTGTGCCTGTGTCCCAGAAGTGCCTGTCCTTCCCTGGTGCAGCACCTGCAGAGCTGTTGTTCATTTCACAACATTGCTGTCACTCATTTTGTTTATTCAGATCCATATCCGAGCCATGGTTCAGACCAGCCAGGCTGTTAGACTCTGGTTATTCCACATTTCTTTGCATCCTACCTTCATACCTTGCTGTCCTTTAGTACCAAACTAACTGATTCTCAGATCATGATCTCAGATCATCAGCATTCCTTTTATCCCAAGCTGTGTGTTTGTGAGTGCCAAAGCATATTCTGCAGAAGACGAGTGCAGCCCAGTTTTATTCCTGTTTCGATTTTTTACTGTATGTTTTTCATTGTATACTTTGGCTGGTCCATTCTATCTGGTCCATACACCTGCCAAGAGATTTTTAATACCATGAGCAAAATGTCAGTCAGCTTTTGTCACAGATTTCTTCAAACCCAGGTATGGGAAGTCTTTTGTAAAAAGCCATACCAGATTTTTAATCCATTTTTTTCATATTGATGACCAGGTAATTTAATTTTCTTCCTGCAGTGTAAAGATACGCATTTTCCAAGGTCAGGATATATAAAGATATTTCATCCTCCTATCTCCATGCTTTTGGGCCAACAGCTCTTGATGCTTTATAACTCTAGACAAGTTACAGTTTCTGCTGCCATATTCATGGCAAATTGCACATTCTGTTCTTGTGGGACAGGTCAAGCAATTTTTGTTTTCATTTTTTCATGACTGAAAGGGGACCATTTTTTGATGCTGATTCATCTCATGTTCCAGACATCAGTAAAGGCTCTTTAGATTATTCTTTGATTTATTTGGAGTACAAATAATGGTATCTCTTGCTGAGTCAAGAGGATGTAAACCTTTAGTGAGAAATGTCATGATTTATGGAGACAATGTGCCCTATTCTGTTTTCTTTTCTTTGGTTTCATCAGTCTGACTAGATTTTGCTATTTGATTTGTCTTTTCAACAGCAGAAACTCACCTGACTTATGTCAGCTTTCAGCTTTATTGGTTCCTAATCACAAATTAAATTTAGGCAGGAGTTTCACACTTTCTTCCAGTGGCTGTGCCACTCACCTGCTCTCCATCCTCCACTTACTGCCACATGCTCCTTTCTGTCTCCACTTCTGGGCATCCATAAGAGGAATCTGCTTCTGTCTTTTATCATGGTTTGTAAGTGGGGCAGGTATCTTAACTTGACTACAGCTCTTTCTTCAGTTAAGATCAACTTTAGACCTATTTTTCTTACTTCATGCATACCAGTAGAAATGGCCTTAAAATTAACTTAGGACTTAAAATACTTTAAAAAGCGTAAGTCTGAATTTCTGCTTGGTTTGGGATGTTTTATATCAGTTGTCAAGCCATCAATGAGTAATAACTATATGAGTGACTATAATCCAGTTTTTCCAAGCAGGTCTTATGTAGGTATTCTTTGTTTTCATTTTGTAGCTCAGGGTAGAATATTTCTAAATTACGATTCTGCTATGAATTAGAATAATGAGGCTCTCATATTTCCTATTAAAATACATGCATACATGAAAATTAAGATGATCAAGGAAGTCAGTCTTTTCACGTGGATCTTGTCACAGTCTTGTCACATGGTTCTTGCTACCTAAGGTGTGGATTTCACAAATACTCAGATTATACGTGGTATTTTACTGACACAGGTCTGCCCTCAAAGCTGTCTTACTTCAAACTATTGAAATCTTGGGCCAAACAATAGATTATTTCCCTGTACATGGAATGGAAACCTAGATGAAAAAATCTTGTCTAGAACCTGTAAGAATTACTTAAAATATTTTTCTTTAAAAATAAATTCTTATTCTCACTTGAATTGTGCTCTCTTGCCTATGTGTGAAGTCTTTCATTTTGAATGCAGGGTAAGTTGTAGGGGGGAAAAAAACTACTTAAATTCAGGCTTCCGTGTTTTTATTGAGGCACTTAGCATAATTTTCAAAACATTCAATAAAAATAATTTCTTTTTAAAATTTAAGAAAATTATTTGCAATGCAAGTAAATATTTAAGACCTATACTTAAGGTATCAATTCTTAAATTCTGGTGGTTGTTGTTACCTGTCTTTCTAGTTTAAAGTTCTTGAGATGTGTGTTTGAATAAATTCTCTTGTGTATCATATTTGTTGCTGACATTTCCTATTTATCAGTTTACTACTTACAGCTGGTTTTAAATTACATTTAAGTAGTAGAAATCTCAGAAAAGGAAATTACTCATTTGCAAATTGCTGTTTGACCTTCCTTAATTCAGAAGTCTGGTGGGTTTTAAACCACCCAGGGACTGTCTCATTGTATTTCTGAGATGATCTCTCTCCATAACATAATTGCATTTATAATGTCAAAAAACTATTACGGATTAAAGATTTGAGCTCAAATGACAGGACTTCCATAGCTGCATTCATCAGAGCACTGAGATGGAGGCATTGTCCTTCCTCTGAACAGCCTGGACCAGCAGCACACGTTGTTCTGAACCTCCAAACTTCACCTTATTGTGCCTCGTCCAAAACCATTTTTAATTAATATTAGATAGGAAAAAAATAGCAAAACCTTTTCTTTATTATAGTATGTTTTTAAGTCAAATAAAACATTGCTCATCTGCACAACAGGTATTTAGGGTTTTTATTTATTTGCATGCTGCTAACTTCTAGTAATATCCAGAAATTAGTTTTCTTTCAGGGCACTGATGATCAGAGGAAGGCTTGTTTCATGGTGGTGCCTAGAAGCTAAGAATTCATTATGTTCATCATCAAATTAATGATGCTGCCTTTCAACTGTTAGAATCTTACCTGCTTTTTGTTCCCAAGATCTTTTAAGGCAGCATTCTATGAACAATTTGAGATCATAGGATTATTTTTTTCTTTAACAGGTTATGTACTGTCATCACTAGTAAATTACACCCTAAAATTTTATGACTTCTTCATGCCCACTTCAGTGACAGCTTACATTAATATTCTACTTCCATGTTCTTGAAGAACCCTGTGCCTTCTGTGGACTGCTAAGGAGTCTGTAATATCACAAAACATGGTGATTCTTGTCAAAAGGATCACTGTTCTACATAACCTTTTCAGTCAGGCTGCTTTAAATAATTATAACTTAAAAAGGGGGAAGGAATGTTGTTGCTATTTAAACTTGTCAACTTATATTCAAGTCTGCCCTGTATTTCGGGGAGCCATTAGAATGGAGCTCTGTACTTCCATGGCTGTGCAAGCCTGATTAATTTATTTTTAAAAAGAGTTTTAGTTCCCGAATTCTTAAATGAAATTGCAATTTAAACCTTTTATGTTGCCTGTGGTCTGTTTGTCATTTTCTGAGGCTGGTGGAGGTTTTGGTGAGAAAGTTATGTTATTTCTCTAACTGTACTCTGAAACTGTTGCCATCCATTCCACTTGCCAAGTGTTTACCTGAAAATGTAACCACCTGCTGTTCAGTGTTTCTGTTGTGCTGTGGTCTTTGAAGATGAAATACTAATGACCAGTATTGCTATATAATTTTGCCTCTGTGCAAGTTAAAGCTTGAACAGTGTGTGGTTATCTTAGTATAGAGATGCAGAAAAAAGCTACCAGTAAGTAATGCTCTTTCACTGAGAAGCCAAGAGTGCTCACAAATTCCTACTTGCCTCTTCTAGCTATCTTTCTCATATATTTGTATGTATTTCATTCTTTTTTTTTTTTTTTTTTTTTTTTTNATTGTTTTTGTTTTTTTGTTTTTTTTTTTTTTTTCCCTCAAACCAAGAAAACAACTTTGAGTTAGTCTGAAGAGCAAAATGAACTTTCCACCATAATTTCAGTCTGGGATTATGGCTGGTTCTGACTTCTCACCCTGTCTTTTTGTCTCCATTCAGTTCACCTCCTGTCTTGGTATTCTGTGCTGTTTTGTCTTAGCACTCCAGCTGTGTTAAATTTGACTGTTAGCTTAAAAGCTAACTTTTAAGACTCCCTGAATATTGCTTATCTTCCCATCTTGCTTTGATTGATTTCCAGGGCATTTCTTTCTCTCTCTGATTCCCAAATGAGATTCCATCCACAACAGCTGAAATATGTTGTTTCATGTTACAATGAGAATCCAGGGGTTTTGCCATTGTGGAAAAAATGAGTTTAAATTTTAGAGACAATCAGTCAGACTGTGCATGCTTGGTTTACTTCTTTTCAATATATATTACATTACCAAATCAGTCTCTGTTGGAAATTATACTGAGGCTACTGTAGTCATTGTAGATTGCTATTGTAGATTTTAACCTAATGTATTCCACTAGTTCCTGTTTTGAGAAATTGTTTGAGTAGAGCTTGTACAGAGAACATTTTTTTAAATTCTGCTGAAGTTTTACTTTTTCTACTTAGTGTTTTTGAAATCTTTCTGTAAAAGCCTCAAGTCAGTACTGTGTGTCACAGATGCTCTTATGCTTTCCAAGCTACCAGTCTGCAATCACTGCTGGCAGTGTTTAACGAGTGCAGTTTGCAGAATTTCTGTCAGACAGAAGGGTAAGAGCCAGTTTGACCTTGCTTCCAAATAGTGAGGAAGGAGATGTTTTTACCTGTAGGTGTTGCAAAAGATTTAGAGAAACATAGCCCTACAGTGATACTTTCATAGTTGTTTTACAGCATATGAGCACACAGCATTGATGGAAATCTCTGATGGGAAATACTGGGGACTGACCTAACAGATAAGAGACATTTTTACCCATTCCTACTTTTTCTTTTCCTACTTTTTTTCAACATATTGTGACAGGTTAACTCAGCAAATATATGGACTTGAGCTAGCCAGATTTTTTATAAACTTTATCATTTTCATACAAGAACAACAGGTGTCGAATATCCTGTTTTTCCAGAAGAATGTGGCTCCAAACTGCAGAGAAATTAAGCAGTTCAAAGAATATTATTTTCCTTTTGTACTTGGCAGCATCAATTTTTCTGATGTTGCTCTCCCATCCTGCTATTAAAAATCAGTATTTCTAATACTGTAATGATGATTTGGGTGAAACTAAAGAAAGAAATGTGAATTCAAAAAAAAAAATTCAGACAGTTTTAACAGGAAGCATGGAAAAGAACAAGGTTTTCTTTATCACTTAGGAGCATGAGGAGGCCACTCATTGCTTAATTGCTTACTTTAGTAGAAGGTTGAATTCAAACCTTTCCATTTATCGCTTTTTATTTAATGATATGAAGAAAATTTTTGTGGAGAGAGATAATCCCTTTAGGCCCCAGCAGGTCTGGAAATTTAACTACACACAGGGTTCTCTGCTTAGCCAAGGAGACCAGAGAGACCTGAGAGTCCATCGATGTTACTGTGACCTGGCTGCTAAGATGAGTTAGAATAACACAGGAGTGATTTGTTACAAAACCACAGGCATTCCATCCTTTCTGCAGTGCTATTGAAAGGTGGTAAATTCAGAGGTGATTCAGTAATGGTGATGGGGGAACTGGGACTTACAACACACACAAAACCCTGAAGTCCTCACTGACTGTTCCAGACCCATTGGTTTGGCGAGCAGCAGCTTCCAAAGAAAGCCCAGAGCACATGAGGGCATCCCCAGCTTGCACTGACCCAGCAGTGTGTCCTGTCACCATGCACAGTGTGTGTGCCCCTGTCCTCAGTGCCACGCTTGCCACCCCTCTGTGCTTCACATGGCTCTGGGGAAGAGTCAAACCTCTCTGAGACTCAGCAGGCCCTTGCACAGAACCATGGCAGAGCACCTGCTGAGTGGCTGCTGAATTTGGCTCCCCGAGGCATTTTTTCAGATTGCTCTTGTTTCGGATCAAAAAGTGTAGTCACGTTTCCATATCCATTTATTTTTCTGTTTACTTTCTAAGAAGAGACAATAATTATATGGATCAGTTATTTTACATGGTGAAATATAAAATTTTTTCAATTAAGCAGTAAATATGTTACCAGCACTTCAAGACTATTTAGAGAAAAGGGCTAGGAGAGGGTAGTATAATTTTAAAGATGAAGAAAAAATTTTGAGTATTCAAGACATCTCACTAATTTGTCATACAAATTGTGAAAAAAATGAAGATGGTTTTCATCTTTTTCACTGGGATTTTAGCACTGTTGTCTTGTCTTCAAATTCCCTAGTGAAAACAGAGCTATTGGATAGCTGGAGTTTATGTTCCATGTCACAGAAGCACCTGTAGCTGACTGCCACAAATCACATGCATGGAAGCTGATTAACTGAGTCAGTCCCAAGTGAATAAAAACAAAACAGATGATAATTTTTGGCATGGTAAACACGTGGCATCAGAATTGGAAATTCTAACCTTTTTAGAGACCATTATGTCAGGTCAGTATGTGCCTGTTGTCTAGGGCATTAAAGGGAACTCCATCTTCTTACTGGTGTGAGTGTGGGTAGTGCAGAGCTCCAGGGGGCTCTAAAGTGGGAATACTCTTCCAGGCTCTCCTGAAATAGGCTCCATGGCTTCTGGGAGCATCAGGCTGTAATTGGAATTCCTGACAGGAGGGTTGCTGTGTGTAACATCTTCTTTTGCTAGGAATTCTTAATGTACTGTGGAGCTTTTGCGAGTAGAGTGGAATAAAATTTAGAGTAGAATCTATTGACGGATTTGACTGGAAAAATTCAACTGCTTCTGTTTCTCAATTTAAGTACATTCTCTGATTTTAAAATGTTTAAATACACAAAACCTTGTTACATCAACAGCTGGAAAATAAATTACTACAGGTAAAGGAATGAAAAGCAAGATGAAAGACTAGGTTCTTATTGGTTAACAAATATATTAAAACAGATCTCTAACCATATTATTTTCCACTTAATTTTTATGAAGGTAAAATTTTCTAAAATTCTTAAGCTTTTTGTGTTGATGTTACCCATACCAAAGCACTGGGGGGAAAAAATTAACATTTTTCTATTCTTGTTTTTATGTATTCATTTAAAAAGCAAAGTCTTGAGTTTCCTAGAGTTCTTCTCTGAGAGGTAAATAGATCACCCCATGCCAATTATCAACACATACTCCAGTTCTAATTTTGCAAATTCAGTCCAGCCTGTTGCACCTTTTACAGAAACCTGTACAAACCTAAAAGATGAAGAGTAGGACAGTCCCTGACAGAGCTTAGAGCTTAGTCTTTGGAAAGGGCTGTTTGGTACTATAATGGCACTCAGCATTTTCATTTGTAATCCAAGCAAATGAGGAATGATGGCCACAATTGCACCAAATCCTAGGATACACTGTTACCACCAGTGTCGTTTGGAAAATGGTCCTTTCCAATTCCTAGTTGATCTACAGAAGGAATGTGCAAGGTCATACAAAGAGCCCAAACCTTTTGCTTTTTCTGCCTGGCACTTGCCCAGCATTCAACACGGTTTATCTGTCTACTGCTTTAAAGACAGTAGAAATGCTGGGTTTTAAAGTACTTTGCAGGTATATACTACTTCATAGTTTGCAATTTCTTGATTCCCAAGGCATTTATGTTCCTTTCAGATGGCAACCACCACAAAAAAAAAAAAAAANAAAAAAAAAAAAAAAAAAAAAAAAAAAAAAAAAAAATCCTGCCCTATCCTTCATTTAGCTGTTGGGTAGTTGTTGGAAGTTATGTTTTGCTATCTGGCCATGCCTGGAAAGCACAAAATCAGTAGGGGTGAGGAAAGCTGCTAACTGCAGAAGTCACCCTTAACACTATCTCCCACATGCACTTAATCCCATAGTCATAAGAAAAGCCTTTGACTTTCTGAGGGCAAAGATCCAAGTCTGAAGAGGTTGTTAGCTCAAGGAATTAACCTTGCTAACTGAAGTCCTGTCCATCATCTACACCTGTACTCCTTTTCCTGCAGGAAGGAAAAGATCAGAGCCACCAGAGGAAAAGGGTACAAGGCAAAACAAGGCAAAAGATGGAGGCTGAATAATGACACGGGGAGATGCAGGGCGTGGGAGCAGTGCACCAGTTTGGAGGGCTGGGAACTAGTGTTAGTAAAAGAGAAATTTCTGTTTCACTGCCATGTCAGGAAGGCACACAGCCTTGAGGGGCGATTATGTTAAAATGTAAAATAAAACTGTTTCTGATATCTGTGACAAACAACAGTGAATTGTCATTTTAGGTGTTGCCTAAGCTCTTTCCCTTTTGCTGTGACATAGGAAATTTTAATCCAAGTCAGTCATTGGTATTTGAGTAACACAGGCCAGTGTTTTAGGGTATAGTCCTACACTCACTAACTGTCCTGAGCTACTCCGTGCACCCATGTGAGTACAACACTACAGCACATTCAGTCCTTCAGAATGTGCACCTGAGTTCAGTGATGAGCCTGTTTTCCTGAAATGCAAGGAAAAGCCATCTTTGCTGCTTAAATACGCCTTTGATAGGAAACTGTGTTCAGATAGGTTTTATCATTAGGATTACCTCCTACCCTTAATTACAGGATTTAGAACATTATTTTTAGTACCTTAGAAATATTTTCAACTTTGTATCATCTAGATGTTCTCAAAAACTTTGAAAGGGATGATGAGAAACAATGTAATACACTCAGGGGAAACAAATCACTGCAGGAGGTAGACAGTAAAATAAAAGGAATGAAGAGGTTTGAAATGAGGATTGAAATTGTCTTCTGAGTGTGTTTTATATCTTAAAGCGCTTCTGAGTGCTTTATGTATTAAAGAAGACATTTGTGATGATGAGGATGGTGAAACACTGAAGCAGGTTGTCCAGACAGATGCTGGATGTCCTATCCCTGGAAACATTCGGGATTGGGCTGGATGGGGCTCTGACCACCTGATCTAGTTGAAGATGTCCCTGCTCATTGCAGGGGGGTTGGAGTAGACACTTTAAAGGTGTCTTCCAACCCAAACTGTTTGAGGATTCAATTCACACATCTGTCCTAGTCTGCTTAGTGACCCCCACAAAGAACTGCGTTTCTTTCCCTTCTTGCATTACTTTTTTCCCTAGATTTAAAACAAAATACTGGCTAGTCCTTCCATGGCTGCACTAAATTAATAGTGCTACAGCAATAAAAACAAGTCCCAAACTCTTGCCCAGTTCGTGCTCTGTGCCTTTCAGTAGTCAGCTGGAGATGATTGAAGCAAGGCCAGCTGTTACTGCACCTCCTGCAACGGAACAGCAGGAGCCTGACCTGGGATGGGCCCTGCCCACGGCCAGGGCCTCAGCCATCCAGCACAGTCAGGTTCTAATCTCAGTGCCTCTGGAACATAGTGCACTATAACAACAAAAAACCCCAACAGAATACAGGATCTGCCACCACCTCATCTTGCCTCTTTTCAGCTTGTTTGCAGGGCAAGAGGAAAGTGTACTAAACTTTTTCTCATTTTTTTCCCTCTCCTACCCCCACTTGTTTTCTCACAGCACGCTACAAGTGAAAGTCTCGGAGCCGCAGAATTCAATAGACATGAACACAGAAAATGAACATTTGAAGTCCATAAAGATGTGCCTTAATCAGCCCACTGAGTGGAATCTGAGTTTTTCAGCAGCATCTCTCGCCAGCTGTAAAGTTTTTAACCAAAATCTCAAAACTGATGAGAACAAATAGATTGCAGCTGTTCTTGCACTATTATTTTGTACATTGTTCCTGATTTTTTTTTCTGCTAAATAATAAGCATTTATTACATTGATCTTGAAATGATCTTGTGTGATTTGGCTTTATATACTACTAGCATTATTCAGTTTGATGTACTTTTTCTTTTCTAAATATGAAGTTTCACATCTGACCATCATGAAATTCTTGCAGTACAAATTTATATCAGAATCGGATGTTCCCCTTTAATAGTATTGTGATTTTTCTATGTTCTTTAAATTTAACTATGGTTTCCCAATTTTATTTTTGTGCACGAAAGTTAATATATTATGTAATTTGTGGCATACGTCACCGTGTAAAGATTTACGGTAATAATTCAAACAAATCTGTAACAGGTGGAGACCGACTACCTCGAAGCAAAGCAGTACAAAGGTAAATTATCTGAGGAGATCTCCTTCACCAACGGATAGAAATGTATGGAAGCACCAGTTTGTTTATGCAGTATGCTTTCATCTTCACTTACCTTGAGAACTTCTGTGTGACAGTGTTTAATGACCCTAATGTCTAAAAGAAAGACCAAGCCTGCTGGAGAATCTCGTGAAAGATTGTCATTCAACAAATCTGTATCTGCACTTTTTGAGGTTTCTGCTAAATGGTCTTTCTTCCCCATTTGTTTTTATGAATTTATGCCTGCCACCAATTAAAATGGATGTAAATGCTCTTCCTATTTCATTTTTTTCCGTGTACTTTGGAAATTCAATGTAAAATCAAAATTTTATCTCTACTCAAAGAAGTAGTAAATGGTTGTAGCTGACTACATTGTAGACATTCCATGCTTAAATGATCTTAGCAAGGTTCATGTACTTCATTCATCAAAACTTTATTATTAATAGAGCTATGAAAAAAGTGTTAGAATAAAATCATATAATATACTTCTCTTTTCTGGAGTCATACATTCAGTAGCTAGAGTAGAGGTTTCTTAATTCACGATGAGTTGTCTGTCCTTTACTTGACAAGAACTAATTTTCCGGAAGGAAATTTCCTTGGAAGACACTGTATTTTATAAAACAAAGGTTTTAAGGATTCACCTTATAAAAATGAAGATGCTCTTCCTCTTTACAGAGGTTTGTTGGTTTACAGGTGCAATCCAGTAACTGAAATAGAGATTGTTATGAATTCTGGTGTCACAAGATCTCAAGACGATATTGAGTCTCTGAAGCATTGGACATGACTAAAAGTGCAGAATGTGATTAAAAGAATAAACATTCATCCTGTTTTGAGCTGTTTTAGGTCTTTATGTATCTCAGTTGTTACATGCACTTCAGTTCTGTGGGGCAAGAAAGCCAAAAGGAGAATTAAACTTCCCAGGGGAGAGGCACTGAAGTTGACTTCAGTGGAGCNATTATTACTATTATTATTAATAATAATATTAATATTATTAATCCTTTGAGTTTTAGTTGGCTGCTGACTCGAGAGTTTTCAGGCATAACTCAAGCTCACCAGCCCCTCCTGTCCTTCAGCCTGGAGAGCAACCAGCCAAAGGCCTGTTGTCAAGAGAAGCTGTTTTAGTGTGTAGGCTGAAGAGACTGAATACACAAGCAAGCAAGAATCAAAACACTGGTTTTAAGAAAAAAAACTAGTGTGGGAATAAACATGGTATCTCTAAGTTTGATGAGTGACCACTGCTATTTTACCATTATTTAACAGGCAATCAAGTCGAGGTCTGGTGTGGTTCATGTTTGACACCCGTTGTGTTTAGTCAGAAGACAGAGGAAGGACACACAGTAATTGGTCCAGAGCAATAAAGAGGCTGTTTTAAATAAAATATTTTAGGAATTAAAATTTTATTCGTTAATTAAGCAGCTGGGAAGTTAGGTACACAGAATTAAAGTAAAAAACAGCATTATTTTAGCTATAAGGAGTAATGCATACCAAGTAAACATTTTTTTCACTGCAAGGATCATAATTCCAGGCTTGGCTCCTTGTCACATTTGGATGCATTCTTGCTACTATGTGACTTTCTTGAAACCTTGATTATCAGTAATAGTGAACTTTGAGAGACAGCACACATCTGATTTTCCCACCCTGCAATTATGCAGCCACCCCTCCTGGAAAGGTAAAGTAATTTTACAAGAACACATCAAATTTTGTATTACACAGAAAACCCTTTCCTTTACAGGCAATGTGCCCAGAGGGGCTGGAAATTCAGTGCCAGTTGCTGCTCAGGTTTCTGGCCTGAAAGGATCACAGGGTAAGTTCGGCATAAAAGGACATCAGGAAAGTTTATAGTTGTATACCCTGCTCAAAGGTAGCCAGCTGTGAGTAGTTCACAGCTAGGCCTGTCTTAAAAACTCCTAGGACAGAACCTGCACAGGCAGTCTGTTCCAGCAGGTTTTAACCTGTTCCACTGCCTTTTTCACCCATTGGTTTGTTATCCTCGCACCATATGCAACAAAGAGCCCAATTTTCTCTTTTTGCTGGACTCCTTGCAGGTAACTGGGGATTCTCCCAATATTCACAGGCTCAACAAGCCCAGCTCCCTCAGCCTCTCCCCACAGGGCAGGGACTCCAGTCTCACACCAGCCCCAGGGGTCTCTAGTTAGACAGTCAATTTTCTATTAACACACACCAGTGAAGCCACATCCACAGCAGAGACGTCCACAGACTGTGAGGTAATTTGAGGGAAACCTCATCTTTTCAGTCCAGCATTCCCAAGAAATGTTGGACAGAACCTGTACATGTGGTAAGGCACAATAGAACAGCAAGAAGGCAAAACTAGTCTTATTCAGGAAGGCATGCCCAGGGGCTTTTATAGATTTCTTTTCCTCCTGCTTTGCCTCAAAATTAATTTTAAGAAAAGAGTGGACTAGCACCAGTTGTTCAAGGTCTAGTAGTGCTTAAAGAAGAGACAACTCAAGAGAGGAAGGATGAGAGAGAAATTAAAAAAAAAAAAAAAAACAAAAAAAAAAAAACACTAAAGCCCCAGGGAAGCTCTGACTTATAACTGAGAAAAACAATGTATACTTGGCCCATTTCAACTATGTTCAGGCAGCATTCGAGGAACAGAGAGCATCTCTGATCTGAAGTGGCTGCATGTACACAAACTCATACTGCAACACAATTTGGGGATTTAAAGAGTTACCAAAATAGGGAGGTCAGGACATCAAAATTGTGTTTAAAATTACAAAATTAATTCATCACAGTTACAGAAGCTTCTGAATAGAGCAAATACCAGCAGAAAAGTGTGTCGTGGCATTTTGCAGTTTGACAAGTTTCCAACAAAAACTGCAAAGGACGAAAAGCAACACGGTCCCTCTGTTTCCTATATGCAAGCTTGGAAATAGCATAACAGTTTGGGGATTACACTTTAGGAACACTACACTTCACTTGTGTCCCTAAGTCATTTCTGAGAATCACCAAAGATCATTTATAGCATATTTACCTATTGCAAGTTCCTTAGCAAGTTGCATTTGGCATCAGTAGTTGAGATGTGCATGTCAAGAATCGAGTGAGTTTGTTCCAACTGCTCCAAAATGATTAAAAGTGCAGAATGTGACACGGACACAACTGCCTTGGTGTTTCCAACAGGAGTGAACCTGCTCAGCCACCAGTGACTGCTGTGTGAGCACAGCTTCCTCTACTGTCCTGTGAAGCTCCTGTTCCTACATGTTTGGAACCTGAGAGCTACAAAGAAATAACAGTTGGATACTACTTTAAAAAGACACAACGCTGACCTTAGAAGTTCTATTTCTTATTTCTTAGCACAAATAATTTTATGCTTTTCTAAAAGCATCACTGGTTCTAGGTCAGCATCATTAGACTTCCAGTATGGTTTGTAAAATCAGTTACTCAGTTTTACCACTTTGACATTGTTTAATAAAGTGGACACACACGTGGCAAGAAGCAGAATTCCCAATTAAGATCAACTCTATTTTACATTAACATGAACAGTAAATACATGCATCTGCTGCACAGGTTTTACTGTTATAAAACGTTATAAAAATGAAGAAAGTGAGTGCCATAAAAGTAGGTACATTCTAAATTGCTGCCATCACGAGCAACCACTCACTGTTAAAACAGCTTTAACTATGGAATACTTAGCACCAACAGCATTTTTCATTTGCAGGTAAGATGCATTCTTCTCTATAAAGAAAAAACATCCAAGTTTTGTTCAGGTAATATTTTAATCCATTTTTATTACTAGATTACATATTATTATGAATGAGGGACTTGATATCAGGAAATACAAGAAATACAAGCATCTATTTTAAAAAAAACTAATATAGAAATGTAGAATTATAAATGATTAATATAAAAGGAGTAAATATGACTAGCAAGAAAAAAAAAATCTTATTTTCAGGCCTGGTGCTGACAAAGGTACTTTCTCTTTTTGTCTTCACTCATCTGCTTCCTCATTCAACAGTCTTGAAAGATTCATTCGGGTTTTCTCCAGTGCCAAAGTTTTTGCTCGTCTTTGAGGCCTTGAACTTGACACTGGGACTGGTTCTGGATTTTGATCACAACTGAAACATAGATTATTTATGAGTTAGGTAAAAAAGACTAAGAAAACTGAAGAGCTTTTATAGGAGCAAACTTGAAACATGGTCTTAAAGAGTAAAAATACTTCTTAATAATTAAACACTTTTTATTTTTCTAGAATACACCGGTGTTTTCCAAGTGATACAGCAGTATCAGTAAAGATAACCAAGTGATAAGCAGTTGCAAAATAAGCAAAATTAGATGGAATCAAATTCCCTCAAAATTAGATGGAATCAAAGCAAACACACCAAATAGGCAAATGGGAGAGACTGACCCTGGTCACAATAAAGTCCACAGTAAATGGATTACTTGCTTAAGAAAGAGTTGAGCACAGCTGAAAAGTACAAAGATAATGTTGTTTTTATGCTTACATCCTGCAGAATCATAAGGGAAGAAATCTATTGTCTATATTCACTTCTCAGTCATTTCTAGTGCTAGTCAACTATATGTTGGACAACAAGCAACAAAAACTGTGAAAGGGAAAAAAGAATTTAAATTTTAAAAATGTGTACTTCCACAGAACAGATAAAAAAGGCAGAAAAAAATAATTGGAAGAAGAGCGATAATGTAAACCAAAAAATCTGACTTTTTTCAGCTAGAATATCTGTTGACTCAACACACAAAAGGTATGTTAAAAAAATATTACAAGCTTCTTGGCAAAACCTGCTACTGTTTCAAAAGCACCAGCAGTTCAAAAAAAATTTTTTCCTTAAATATTTTTCAGTGTTTTAGGAACAGAGGATATCAAAACATACAGGTTTGGTAAAGAAAAACATTTTAATTAAATTTCCTTGCTATAGTTTTGATGATGGGGAGACAAGGATTTACCTTTCAAGACCACGTTTTACACTTGCACCAGCTTTTCTTCTGCTCACCGACCTCACTTCTGCCGCTTTCCGCTGTCCTAAGTATAAGCAAAAATCCTTCTTTTGTACCTTGATACCATTTTTTTCTTAAACTAGTTTTGAATCTATCTTTCTTCAGTGTGTGATATTGCATTGAAACACAGAAATATGCAGTCAGCATTGACAGAATGTGGTCACAAAAAAACAACAACAAAAACACCACAATTTTCTACTTCTCCCAGAAAGACCTGTGTGTTACTGTCAGTGGCTGTGGGTGGGTTATCTGCAAGCCTGTAGACAGTCCTTTTTTCTTTTTTGAAATCTGTGTTATTGGGAGAGGCTAACAGCACAAAAATTTACACAGAACAAACTACTTTAATCTTTTAATAAATGCAATTGTAAAAGATTTTTACAATCATTCATAATCTGATTATGAATGGCTTTCCCACCTACACATTCACAAAAAGTTAGTATGAAATGATTTTATTAAAAACTACTAATATTGTAGCCACTGTACCTTTGCCAGTTTTGCTTCTTGCAGATCTTAATTTTGCAGTTTCTTTAACTTTATTAACTGGAGTATGAAGAGCATCTTTATTATTTTCTGTTAAACAGTGTAACACATGAAGAAGTCATAAATTAAAACTTGATTATCTTAAATACCAAGATTTTAAATTTTGGCTGTTACATTAAAAAACCACACAACTGAGCCCCACTTTCTCTTTAAACCAGAAACTAGCTAATCAGGCTAACAGAAACTTTAAAATGTCACTCCACCCCAGCAAAGGTCAATCATACATAAACTATTCCTGATAACTGTTTAGCCCCTTCCACTGTGTTGGAAGCTGAGGAAGCAGGACAGAAGATCAGCTTGTCTGAACAGGGACCTCCTTGTGGAGCTCAAAAGGAAAAAGGAACTGCAAGATCTCTGACAGCAAGGTCAGGCTTTGCAGGATGATGACAGAGCTGTGCTTCATACATGTGTGGAGAAGGCACCAAAGACCAAAGTTCAATTACAGTTGAACCTGGTCACTGTTTTGTAAGATCGTAAAGAAGGACTTTTGAAAGTGCAGTAAAAGGAGGAGAAGGTCCAAACAAAACACTGGACGAAGTGAAGATGGTCAGTCACCTGACTAACAAGACTAGAGAAAAAACAGAGCCATTCAGTGCTTTATGTGCTTGATTCTTTAATATTACTGATGGACCTCAGGCTGCCCAGTCCCCTGAATTGGAGGACCATGAGCATGGGAACAGTGAGTTTTCCATTTGAGGACACTGAAATTGTAAGGGACCAGCTCCAACAGCTGAATATCTGTAAGCTGAGCATGAGCCAGCAGAGGGATCCTGGCTTGTACCAGACTCTGTGGCCAGCAGGTCCAGGGCAGTGACTATTCCCCTGTACTCAGCATTGATGAGACCACACCTCAAATCTATTGGTAAGTTTTGGGCCCCTCACTACAGGAAAGACATGGAGGTGCTGGAGTGAGTCTGGAGAAGGGCAATGGAGCCCAATGGGCAATGGGGAAGGCTCTGGAGCACAGGTGACATGGGGAGTAGCTGAGGGAGCTGGGGTTGTCTCCCAGGTCCTATTACATTTTATTTTCATAACATCTAAACAATTCATTGAATTGCACACCTGCTACTGTACTACACCCCTCCTGAATTACCTTCTTCATGGTGAACAGTATTTTCAGACAATGTGATGTCTCCTTCCTGTGTCATTCCAGAGAGACCTGTTTCCTCAGTTCTTCCAGAGTGGTTTTTGCCCACATTAGGATCCTTGGTCAATTTCATTTGCATCTTCTCAATAGCTCTTTGACATAGTTTATCTTCCACTTTCTGGAGAACAGACATTTAATGTTAAATGCTACTTAGATTTACAACTATTTCTTTTATCTATAAAATGTGCCTACTAATAGGATTAGTTGAAATTACTGCACAGAGGATACGATGTGTGACACAAAAGTGACCAGTCAAGCGGAAAGGAGAAACTTTCTCCATCAATACTAGGCACTAAAATACCATTTTTTTTTCATAATTTTTTTAAAGAAAACCTGAAAAAAATTAAAGCAACTGCACACAAAGTACAGCTACCTCAGGATGATATGCCCATAGTGGATTCAGCATTCTTACCAATATAGCATTGTGTTCATGTGCCACACTTCCAAATTTTAATTTTTTTCCACATTAATAAAAGCACCAAAGTAAAACTCTTGTAATCTCTTCCCACTTCATCTTAAATCAAGCATCCTTTTCATGGTGCCTAATGAT
>VZTT01008787.1:34653-44851 GCA_013400855.1 Buphagus erythrorhynchus
GTAGCCATTTATCATTCTGATACTCCATCATTCAAGCTGTACTCAAACTTCATACAAAAACAAGCCTGGTGTTTTCCATAAATTAAATTAATGTAAGCTTCATTACAAACTGAGTAATTTGACTTATTTTTCAAAATGTCATTAGTATAACAGATTTGCTACCTAAAAAAATTCTCTGGTAGCTCAGTTTTTCAGAATGGAAGCTTCATTTTGCTCAGACCAATCAGAATGGAATGATTTTAAACAGTGGTAGGAGTCTAATCACAGATGATAAAATTAAATGACAAATTGTCACTGATTCAAAAGCAATAGCAAAATCTTACTCTGTATTATGGGAGGAAATGCACAGTGTCATATGAAGAGCCTTGCAATCTGGTAAGTAGCATGACAGATGTTTTGAAATCAGTACATGCTACATGCATTGCACTCCAAAGCTATAGATGTGGGCCTGTCTGGTTTTAAAAAGCATCAATAATAGTGAAATAACTTTCTTACAGCCTCTGGAAATGTGCCATTATCTTAGGAGGTTAAAATTAATTTTGTTTTATGTTCTCATACAAAATATTCATCTTTCGGAAATGAAGAATGCTCTGCATACCTGCTATCAAGATGTTTACAGTTCTGAACAATGTCTTGAAGTGGAGATAATGAAAACATAGCATTTAGTACTGAGATGGCCACTTCTGGGCAATTTTCTACATCCAGTCTATGAAGCAACTCTAAAACATCCCCTTCAGTGAATTGTAACCAGGCTCGAAGTAGCTTCTTCTTCATTACCTCCTTAACAGCATCTAATAATACAGGAATTCAAACAGTTTAAAAAAAAAGTTTAAAAAATATCTAATTTTAAACATACTTTCACAAAACATTTTTCTATAGAAGTCTTTTTGCAAAAAAAAAGTTGTTATACAGTTAAACTTAACATTACCTTAAATAAAGAAAAACCCAGTTGAGCAAGAACTACTTAGGGCACCTTTTTTTTAGAGGCAATACAATTTTTCCCCTCATCGGGAATTAAAAAAAAACCTTTATCCAAAAAACTTTGACATCTAAAGACAGCACCTCAACCCAGAAAATCTACAAACCACAAACTCCTGTAGAACAACGAAATATTCAAAATCAGAATCACAGAATAGGTAAGAGGAGGAGGGACCACAGTGGGTCATCTGGTCCAACTCCCCTGCTCAAGCAGGGCCCTCCCAGAGCACATGTCACAGGATTGCATCCAGACACTTTCTGAATATCTCCAGTGTGGGAGACTCCACAACCTCTCTGGGCAACCTGTCCCAGTGCAAGGTCATCTGCACAGTACAGAAATTCCTCCTCATATGCAGGCAGAACTTTCTGTGCATCAGTCTCTGCCCACTGCCTCTTTTCCCACGACTTGGCAGCACTGAGCAGAGCCTGGCTCCATCCTCCTGGCACCCTCCCTTCAGGTACTGACAGACATCGATGAGCTCCCCTCCCAGTTTTCTCTTCTCGAGGCTCAACAGGCCCAGCTCCCTCAGCCTGTCCTCATTACAGAGATGCTCCAGTCCCAAATATTCTCATTGNCCGTTGCTTGGCAGCACTGAGCAGAGCCTGGCTCCATCCTCCTGGCACCCTCCCTTCAGGTACTGACAGACATCGATGAGCTCCCCTCCCAGTTTTCTCTTCTCGAGGCTCAACAGGCCCAGCTCCCTCAGCCTGTCCTCATTACAGAGATGCTCCAGTCCCAAATATTCTCATTGTTATATACTTGCTCTGTTTCAGGAAATGGCCATTTTTTGAGGTAGGACACTACATGTGAATTGACATACAGAATTCTCATGCTATTTCAATTACGTGAATGGATCATGAAGTTTACACATGCTACTTTAACTCCCTATTCACCACTGCCACAAGAAACAGTTCCTGGATCAATAGAGTACTATTTAATCAAGGAAAAAAGTATTTATGGGAACATCCAGAATGTACACATCAATAATGCATTCACCCAGACTTAAGCAGGAAAGTTGAAATTCTAAGAGTCTGGTGGACGTAAAAACATAATAACTAAGGAGCAAAACAATTATGCTCCTAGGTTCTTTCAGAAAACAATATCCAGTATAAGGGAAACAAAGTCCACACACACTGACAACATTCATCTTTCCTCTTTTATGTAACTCATGATAATAAATGCAGCACCTGAACATAGCTAGGAGCTCAAAAAGAACTGTAAAAAGGTCTTGAAAAAGCTAAATTACAGTCCTAAGAATAAGAAACCTCTCCAAGAAGGTGAAAAGTGCAAACTAATAGAATACAGTAGAATGAGAGCTGAACTCACCCTGAAAAGTAGAACTAAGCAGAATGTGGGTTATGTATTCTAGACCTTATCCATTGTAAGCCCATGTCCTGAAGCCAATAAGGAAAAATATCCAAAATTTCAATGTAGGTACCTTGAATAATCAGGTTCCTCACTTGTTAGCTCAGGAGTTACCCAGATAAGCAGATTCAATAAATAGATGTTCAGGGTTACAGGATTTGCAATATTTGCAATATAGAATAGCCAATTTGGAATACAAACCTATCTTACCTGGCAAAGAACATATAATATCAGACAAACTACATACCCTGGCACATGTTTTCCCCTGTGAATCTAGGTGTCAAGAAAAAGAAAAGTCCTTAACAGCTGGGGTATAAAATCATCCTAAGGAAGAGACAGACACTAAGAAAGTATGTGTCCTGGATCATAAAAGATGGCACTTCTTTATGTTGAACACATCAATGTCACTGAAAAACAGGCCACATAGAAAGGCTGTACTTTCTCTTTGAGGGAATACAACTAATACTTGCTCCTGATAAGTGAAGGATCACATAAAAAATTAGGGAAAATAGTTTCCTTCCCAGTTTGGAAAGATTACTAAGAGAAATGCATTCACCCTAAGAAGTATCTCTCACGACCAAGCATTATTGGGAGAGTGATGGCAGCCAGCAGACAAGCAGCAACCAGTTAGATAAAACAGCAAACTAGTGTAAAATAAGAAACAGTAATTCAGAACATAAGTTTTTCAGTGCTGGATTTCAGAACCAGAACATGGCAAACTTCTGTAGGCTACTACAGATCAATCCAGGATAGGTGGGGCAGAGTGACTAAAACTTCTCATACAGAAGGAGGTGGTCTTTTTAAGTGTAGCTTTATACAACATAAAAAAGGACTCGGCTGATTGTCTCTTCCTTTCCTAGAACAGAATATGATCCCCAGCTAACCAAAAAGAACAGTAGATCATTAAAAACATATGCATGCATGACACACCTTAAAGAGCTCTAGTTCTTCCCCGTGAATGCAGTACTTTCTCTAAGTGAATATCCACATAGATCATAATTCTCACAATTCCCAAGGAGCACATCACTCAGCAAGGGAATCTCAGAGTAAAATTCAACTTAGTGCAGACTTTGCAAACAAAGCAGGGAGATTACACATCAGCACTCAGTAAAACTGGTAGCTTCTATTGTGCAATACATGCATATAATTGCTGCTGTTGGGTGAAAGAAAAAAACCAAAAGAGTGTTCTACATAGGCAGGCCAAAATTGTTTTGCTCAGATGCACGTGATGTTTTGATCTTTTGGCAACACCACCACACACAATTATGGGTACCTTCTGAATGGCTCTTTTCTATAGAGTGATACAGTACAAAAGACTTTAAAAAGAATAAAGCTGCCCCATGGTGAAATGCATAAGGGTCAAAGATTCATTAAAAGAAAATTCAAGCTAGTTAAACAACAAAATAACCAGCTGTGAAGATTTCTCTCTGAAAGCACATAGGAAGTATTTTCAAACTAATACTAACGTTCACATTCAAATTCTTTGATACATTTATTAGCTACAAAAATATCTGTAATGAAATATTTCCGAATGCTCCAAATTAATTACATTTTTCTACTTCTTTGTTTAATTACATTTTTTTTTTTTTAATGTTAATAGCATTTGGTCCTAATTTAATGCTCACTGGCTTCCAGGTTTTTTGAAAGTGCAATTCTTTTATGGTTTGCTCACTATAAGGCCTGGAAAAACAAAGCAGCAAGTAGATGTTGTGTGTCTAAACACTTCCTGGTACTTCATTACTCCCTCTGAGCTCCTTATTACTGCCATCACAGCTTCTGCATACATCACCCCAGCACATTATAAAGTATTCTCTCAAACATTAGTATTAAGAGGTTAAGAAACCTATGATCTCTTACCAGATCTGTCATTAAGTCCTTGTTGCAACAATTTAACTCTCTGTGCTATTGTCAGAGCTCTCATGTGAACTTTTTCCGCCAAAACCTTAAAAATAATTAAGACATTAAAATACATTTCCACATATGATAACAAACAAACTCATTACCTACCTACAGTTTTACACTTTGAGTTTTTAACTCTCCACAGAAATCCTAAATCAATAGAAATCTGTAATACCTATACCAAAAGAACTGTACCAACACATTAACAATCAGATCCTCATGCATGAAAGAAACGTAAATTAAAATAAACAACAAAGTTAACTTATATAGTTATTTAAGTTATTTAATAACTCAAAGCTCATCAGCTCTGCTTGAATGCAACCCCTGGACATGAAAAGTATCTTCTCTTTTTAAAGTGCCCAGGGTAATGAATACCTGCAATAAATTACAGAAGTTAGTACTTTCCTTAAAAAGTCTACTAACACAGAGATACAGCTGAAAAAAAAAACCAAACAATCTAAGTAAGATAAAAAAAGAAGAAAACGGTTCTGTGTGAAACAATTTAACATTTTGTTTCAAGATCTCGCCTAAGATCTCTCCATAAGAAACAGACATGTTAGCATACTTTCTTACCTCTGCATGTAAACATAAGTAATGGTTGACACTTCTCAAAATTGCAATACCAAAACCATGCAATTTTTTACTACTGCTGTGGTCCTAACATCCACTATATAATAACAGAGAAGCAAATTTGCTTCAATAACATCACAAAATCCATAGATAAAAACCACTAGACTGCATACATAATTTATACTGTTACTACCTTATCTTCAACAGACAAACTCTACCACAAAAGTAATTTCTATCAAGCAAGTTCTACAGTCAAGTTCATCAATTTTAACTAGAAAACTTGTATTAAATCACTCCCCCTCAAAATTTTGGTAAATGGAAATAAATTATTAAACTGTTCTTAGTGTTAAGTAAAATATAATAAAGATTTAAAGCCTTTTACCTAAGTCAGCCTTTGAAATTAATGGTAAGTGATCCAATTTACCTCATATGCCAGCTTTCTGACAGCCTCCCTTACATCCATAGTGCGGCCTACAATTTTTGGCAAAGTTCTTTCTGATGGAGCAATACATGACAGCACAGCACGTCTCACGTCTGAGTTTGAATCATTTTCAAGCAATGTGCTGTAAACTGAAAATAAAAGTCATAATAATGCTTTCATATCAGTTTGAAACATAGAAAAACAGAAAATACTTTAAAAAAAATCAGTAGCTGTTACCAAAAGCCTTCTCCTGCCCCTGCAGAGCTGATAATTTAGGAAACAGTTCAGGGTCACAACCCCAAGATTTTATGGTAACTACATGCTCAGCTATGATGTCAAAAGAAATAATGTTCACAATTATAAGCAAGATCTTCAGTTAATAACTCCAAAAATTGCTACTCTAGATCCCATCCATAAATAACCACTTTGTCATTTACTAGTGGGGGAAAAAAAAAGCACTTCCAAATACTGGCTCTTTAAGACCTCTATTCACTAGTTCAACCTCTTCATAATGTTTGAAGTAGATCCTCAAATTTTCCTATAAATGGAAAATTGCAATCTCCATCAAGCCTACCAAAACTCTTACAGTAAATCCGTCACATTCCTCATGCTTTTTTATTATATTCTTGAATTTATTCAAAATTGAAAGCAACTATAAATTTAGTTTAATCAGAATATACATGAATTCATCTTGCTCTGTGAGACAATGATTTACTATGAAATGCATGTGCTCCTAAATAAACAACATTTAGAAAATAAAATTTCGAAGAAGCTACCTTATCAACAGAAAACCCCAACTAAGTAATTCTTCACAAAAGGTAATATGTAAAGATTAATCAGGGCACAATTTACATACCAGCTGTGCTGGTACAAACCCACACTTTGTCTACCTCCAGGCAAAGGAAGTAGCTTAGTCAAGAATCATACAATACACAAAGAAACCCACAAACATCATCAAGACACCTGCATTGCAGAGATGCTGCTCTCTTCTAGAAAAGTGATCATAATTTGAGACAACAATAGTTCTTCTCTATCGTCTCTACTCTTCTAAGAGTTTTGTACTAATTCAATTAATGATACCAAAGGGTCCTCAGAGGGCAAGAACTGAACAAACATGTATCATACCTTCACTCTAGTTTACAACACATTTTCACAAGCCTATTTCTACATTCAGTTCACAGAGCAGCCTGAGCCTAGTATGATTGTCTAGCAGATCTCTCCTAACAGTTCTGTCTTTTCCCCTTGAACACACATAACACTTGCATCTTCCATCTCCTCTAGCAAAGAGTTTCATAGTTTACAAATTACAACAAGAATATTCTCTAATATTCTCCATTTACTCAATGCTAAAAAAAAACAAAAAATCAAGCTTTAAAATGCTTTAAGGTAATGCAAATTAAGAAATATTCTTAGACAAAAGAGAAAGACCAATACTACTTACTATTAACAACAGGGCAGTTTTCATCCTTAGGATCTTGAAGTCTTGACAGGGCCAAGACAGCTTGAATTCTCACACTTGGAAATTTATCTTTAAGTCTAATCAGCATAGCTTCATTAATTTTATCAAATAGGTCATCATCAATCTCAGCATTCTCTGGCATATTTCCCAAAATCTTATTAACAAGCTGACAGGTTCGAAACCTAACTGCATGGCTGTTTGCATCGTGAGACTTAGGGAAAGAAAGAAAAGGTATTCTTATAATCACACTTTTCTCATTTCCAACATAAGGCTATTAACATGCACATCTAAATGGCTAATATTCTAAAGAATAAATGGAATACTCACTTCTATGTTTCAAAAGCTCTTCCAATTTAATTTTAAGATTAAAAAGTCACAGAACTGAAAAGCAATGACAGCCCATTGCCTGGATAAGTGACTCTAGAAAACCAGAATGCCTTCACAAAGGAAGCAGCATGCTGACCACTGCATGCAGCCTGCAGTGCATCAGCCAACTTACTACTCTGACTCCATAAAACATTAGAAGAAAAAAAAGACATTAGCAATTATGATTAGTTATCTTAGGCCTGATCCATAATCTTTCCATGGCAAATCAATAGTTTAGGAAAATGTAATTCTATTTGTGTGTTCATGCTATAGGAACTGTTTATCCTTCAATGCAACACTTGCAGTAAGCAGAAAGGAATAATACATATGCCAACCCCAATTGTATAGTAGATCTTTTAATATTTTTTTTTATCAAAGGAAGAATATAAATTAATTTCCACCACACTTCCACAACTTCTTGCTTATAAATATACCTGTAGCAAAGCCTACAGTGACATATCTGACAGCCATATAGAAGAATATCCCTTTTTCTCAAAGGCCCAAATTTTGAAATCCAGTTGTTTGATTATTGTGTGGGATGTGGTGGATCTTTTTGTGTTGAGGGAATAGGGATGGTGTTACTTGTCATGCACTAGCTTTGTTTTGCTTTCATTTTTTAAGTTCTAATTTGTAAGTATTGTCAAGTATCAGCAAGTTTTCTCCACTGCAAAAAGTTTCCATTTTCTATGTTAGACATTTAAGAATAAATGTTAACTGTACCTCAAGCAAAAATTTAAACACATAATTCAGGAGTAAATTATCTTCTTCCCCCTCCTCACTACCATCTTCTTTCTCCATCTGATAGAATGAAGTAACAAATCTAGCTGCAAAATTGATCACTTGTTCCACTGCTGGTTCTCGTCTGTAGATTATCATAGCATACTTGAGGAAGTGAATGAACTTTTCATTAAAGCCTTCTTTATCATCCAACTGGGGAAAAAAAAATCAAAACACAACAAAAGATAACTATCCGGTTCATCTCTCAAAGCTGTACCACAGAAAAAGAAAGCAAGTGGGCTCACAATTGACAGCTTCCAATTGAATTTAAATTTTTAAAAGGCTACAGCCCTTTAAAGGGCACAGCCGCTGTCGTGCCCTGCTCAGTGATTACTTTGCTGTAACTCCACAGCAGACACATTACGACCGCGGCTGACAGATTTCAGGACGACAATCAACACCCCGTCCATTACATCCTGTGCCACACTCACATCTCAGGTACCCAAACACCTTCCCGCGGCATCACTAACACCAGCGGGCAGCTGTGACCGCCGCATTCGCGGGACACAACTGTGCAGAATAGTTCAGCGGCCTGGTTTTGCGGCATTTGGCTGAGTTTTTTGGGGAGGGTTGGGGGTTCTTTCTGTTTATTTGTTTTTAAGTGGTGGGCTCTCCTTAGGCACACTGGTGTTCGTTTTAGCGGAACACTGCGGAGGCGGCCCCTGCCCCCCGGAGGACCAGCAGAGCAGCCGCTGGGGCCTTCAGCAGCAGCCGCTGGGGCCCTCAGGTCCCCCCGCGCCGGGCCGCCGAAGGGCAGCCGTACCTGAGCATAAGTGCTCTTCAGAGCCACCACGAGCTTCGCGTGGTTCTGGTGAGGCTTCTGGGCCAGCTGAAAGGCTTCCTGGACCTCCAAGAGCTTCTTTTTGGCTCCCATGGCCGAGGAACTGCTGCGGGACCGACCCCTCACAGCCACGCGCGCGCACCAACAACGGCCGGGGCGTCCGCGCGCGCAGCTTCAAACCGGGCGCGGGAGCCGCTCCCGATCTCGCGAGAAGCCCGGGCGGGCGCGCGTTCGTGCCCGCGCGCTGGAGGCGGGGCGGGGGCCGGGCCGGGGCGGGCGATGGCGGGCGGCCAATGGCGGCCGTTGGCCGGGAACGCGCGCGGAGCGTCGCCATTTTTACACGAGCACAGTATGAATCGGGTTGGAGGGGAGAGCTGGGATCTTTGAATCCGAGCTGTGACCGAACACCGCCATGTGAACTAGACCATGGCACTGCGTGCCGCGTCCAGTCATTTCTTGAACACTTGCAGGGATGGTGACTTTACCATCTCCGTGGACAGTCCACTCACCCTTTCTGTGAAGTCACCCTGTCTGATCACCCTTTTTGTGAAGAAATTCTTCCTAATGTCCAGCGTTAAGGTGGCGCATTTTAAGACTGTGTTCCCTGGTCCTATATCGGGTTGCCTGTGAGCAGATGCTGATCCCCCATCTGGCTATAACCTCCTTTCGGGTAGTTCAGTGATAAGGTCCCCNGCTTGTTTTTGGCGCCGATGGCCGAGGAACTGCTGCGGGACCGACCCCTCACAGCCACGCGCGCGCACCAACAACGGCCGGGGCGTCCGCGCGCGCAGCTTCAAACCGGGCGCGGGAGCCGCTCCCGATCTCGCGAGAAGCCCGGGCGGGCGCGCGCTCGTGCCCGCGCGCTGGAGGCGGGGCGGGGGCCGGGCCGGGGCGGGCGATGGCGGGCGGCCAATGGCGGCCGTTGGCCGGGAACGCGCGCGGAGCGTCGCCATTTTTACACGAGCACAGTATGAATCGGGTTGGAGGGGAGAGCTGGGATCTTTGAATCCGAGCTGTGACCGAACACCGCCATGTGAACTAGACCATGGCACTGCGTGCCGCGTCCAGTCATTTCTTGAACACTTGCAGGGATGGTGACTTTACCATCTCCCTGGACAGTCCACTCACCCTTTCTGTGAAGTCACCCTGTCTGATCACCCTTTTTGTGAAGAAATTCTTCCTAATGTCCAGCGTTAAGGTGGCGCATTTTAAGACTGTGTTCCCTGGTCCTATATCGGGTTGCCTGTGAGCAGATGCTGATCCCCCATCTGGCTATAACCTCCTTTCGGGTAGTTCAGTGATAAGGTCCCCCCGAACCTCCTCCAGGCTGTACAACCCCAATTCCCTCAGCTGCTTCTCATGGGGTTTGTGCTCCAAGCCCTTCAGGGCGGGCTGGAGGGAGAGGGACGTGCTGGGGCCGTGCGATTGCCCTGCGGCTGCTGCAGGGCGAGAGCGGCTGTCCCAGAGTCCGTTCCCGGTATCGGCCCTGCCGCGGCTGTCCCAGAGCCCGTTCCGGTATCGGCCCCGCCGCGGCTGTCCCAGAGTCCGTTCCGGTATCGGCCCTGCCGCGGCTGTCCCAGA
>VZTT01008788.1:7110-68768 GCA_013400855.1 Buphagus erythrorhynchus
CACAGGCCTGACCCATCATGACTCTTCTCCCCAGCCCAATTTCCTGGCCAAAGTGCTCCAGCTCCTCCAAGCACACACTTAACTGGTTATATAACACCCTCTAAGTGCTGCAGAGTGTTTCAGCATCATCACAACATCATTTCTGAACATGGAAAATAAAACCCTGGCACCTTCACAGACCTCTGCCACCAAAGGTCATTGCAGAATTCATTCCAGCTGAGGCTGAAAGGAGAATCAAGGCAAGTTTTACAAGAGGGTTCTTATTTGGTTGAATTGCTAGATATGCCTCTTGCAGATACCTGCAATTTTATTTCTAAACCCAAAGCAAGACGTGTGTGTGTGATTACACAGCAACGTGCTTTTAGTTGTGGGTTTAATAGTAAGGCACAGGAAAGAAAAACACCACGTGTGTCAAAGCAAATGTTGTCCTTATGAAACATGGTGATAACAGCCCAAATCAGAGCCCAGAGTGCAATGCACACTGCAAAGAGCCCCAAAAGTCACATCTCTGCACAGTGGAGGGGTTCACATCCCTCCCACAGCCTCCCTGAAGCTGAAGGGAGCACAAAGAGCAGCCAAGCCCAACGTTCTGTTCATTCTTAAACCGTCACCTGTTGCAACAAAAGTGTTGTTATAGGAGATATACTGCCAGCGTTTGGCACCCTTAAAATCTATTTTGATCTGCAGATAAGATCAGTTTACTAAAACAAGCACAGAGATTGCAAAGGTCTCGTTGTTAGCAGCTTAAAGGAGAGCAGTTCCAGCAGAGCTTTGCAGGGCATGGGTCGAGCAGGCAGTGCCAAGTTTAATAGTTGCAATTTAGGATGCTGCTACCTGCTAAGGTGTTTGCAACCCAGGCCATTGCACTGCAGGGCCAGCCACCTGCAAGGCTGTAAAAAATCAGGGCTGAGCTCAGGTTCAGATCCTGTTATGGGCAATCCCTTGGCACCAAAGCACGGGTGCACAATCTCTGCCACTGAAGGCAAACTGCTGCTGCCAAAAGTTACACTGACCTTAAACCACCATGGATATTTCTGGTCCAAATGAGTTTTTTAACCTCGTTTTACTGTTTAACTGGCACAATTAGAAGCATGCTCAAATAAGGAAATTGGGTAAGAACCCAAGAGCAGACAGGCATACAGCACCTGGCGGGTTCCTTTCTAAAACATGAAGAAATTCAGATTTCAAAACTGACCAAATGAGTTGACATAAGGCTCCTGCTCATTTTGAACAGTGGCCACATTTGATATCCAGCTCGAGTGCAGGATGACTACAGACTCACCAGATTTTTTTTTTTTTTTTTTTGCCCATTACCATTGGTCTTCTAGAGCTTGCTCTGTAATCTGGCATTTTACTGAATAACTATGTTGACATACATAACTTTCCTTAACTGGCAAGGAAGTTCATGTTAAATCTATTTCTGAAGTTACCACACAGGATAACTCATTGCAACAGGATATATAAATCCCTGCACACATAAACCCTTAAGAAAAAACCCCATTACTCACTTGAACTTTGTCATTGTGTGACTGCTTTGCAGACTGCATACAGGAGACAACACGTGTACGTGCAGAGTTACACAAAAATCATCTCTGCCATTTTCATACATTTTCATACACAAGCTTGAGTTTCCTGACAAAAATATTTTTGAATGAAAAATTACTCTGACCTCAGAATTTAAATTTATTTTTTTTTGGTGCTGTTTCAGGTTTTTCTGAGCAGCTTTCACACCACCTTTCTAAAATCACTCTCCCAGAAATGTCCTTATTGTTTTCTAATGAGCTGGATTAGAACATTTAGACTTTTATGGTATCTTTTCTACTCATCAAAGCCATATAGTATTTATTTCCTCAGTGGAGATGTTTTTCAACATAGAAGCTTGATCCTAAATGAAGAGAGGACATGACATGCCCTAATTCCAGTTCTAACTGGACTCCTAAAAATCCAGTGGCAGCAACTGACAGGCTATAATCTGAATAATTTATGGACCAATTTTTATTGTTTTTTTAAGACAGTTTAATAGTTGGCATAAAAACATATAAACTTTTCAACTGACAGGAATGCAAGGTTTCATTTGCCTGGAAATATCTCCTTATCTACTGATATCTGTAGAGATACAGAATATCACCTGTCCTAAGGTCTGACCTCTGTACATTTTTCAACATAATCCTGTGCTGACAGTAAGCCTGTGCTTATATGAAAGGGTCCCTTTGTTCCACACCTTTATACAACCCTGTACTGTTGATAATCAAACACTATGATTAAAAAAAAAAACAAAAACAAAAAAAAACCACCAAAAAACAACTTACCAACCAACAAACCCCAGTAGTCTCTCCTCCTCTCAAAAAAACCCAAGTATTTTAAGTGTGGATGAATACTTCTGGAAGGAAGAGACCATGTCAACAGACAAGTTATCACCCTAAAGCATTCATGTTTAGGGCAGAAAAACAGAAAAGGCAATTCTTTTTCTTTTGAGGGCAATTAATTCTTGAAATTCAGATGATACACTTGTCAGCCAATGGATCTGCTTAGTGCAAGTCATCTCCCTCTCCTGAAAAAATTTCAGCATGAAGACGAAAAAGAAATTAGAGTAGTAGAATGTAATGAAAGAAATGCCCCTAAAACCACTCCCCAAAAAAAGCATTTCCTTCCTTTACTAGTTGAAAAATGCTCTCTTACAGACTTTTTGGGCTTGCTTTGTGTATATATATATATATATTTATATATTTTTTTTTTCCTCATTGTGGCTCAACACTGAAATAAATAATTTCTTCGGCGAGAGGTTTAGGAAACAATGGAGAGGAGGAGTGGCTTGTTTGGAAACACAATGACACAGCGGGACACGCTCAGTGTCAACAGAGATTTCAATGCACTTGCACAAGATGATATTGTGGGAGAGGTCTGCAGGGTAACTGGGTGAAATACTTCTTGTATCAATAATGTATCATCATTACAGGGCAAATCTGTCTGTGCCAGGCTCTACCTTGTGGCACTGGGACAGCCACTCATTACCAAGTCACCCTTGGTCACAAGAAACAAGAGATCATTTCTTTCAGCATCCCATGAGTGACCTGTCTACAAATACCTGAATTCTCAGCCCCAGCACACAGCTGGCACAACAGTCTTAGACAGGATTGCTTCATTTATGAAGAAAAACCTGTGCCTATTAATTAGATTCCTGTGTTGAAAGGTGCATGGATTTTAGAATTATGTTTTGTGAAAGTTACCAAGAGCTCTCCCTGACAGACTTTGTGCGTGTGCGCTTCCCCCCAAAAAATATTTTTGAAATAATTGTCCTATTCTCCCAAGAAATCTGGTGTTTGGAAAATTATTTCTTCAGTGAAAGTATTTCAAATAATGCCATGAAAACAAAGAGAGACAGCCTCAGGAAGAAAACACAGCTCCTTTTTCTGAGCATGTCCTCCCAGATCTCGCTGTGCAGCTCAGGGTCACACCCAGCTCCATCCTCAGCAGCCCTGGCAGGGTCCCTGCTCTGCCCCCTGTGCTCCATGCCCTGCTCCCAGGTAGGAGCTCATGGCAAGGCTCAGCTCCACAGGTGGAAGCTCCTGCTCTCCTTCCTTCCTTCCTCCTCCTCCTCCTCCCTCCGCCCACGCCAGGGCAGGGAGCCAGGCTGGGGACATTGGGGTGTGCAGGGAGGGCAACCAGGGTTTGGCCTCTGAGCAGTCACCTCTTCTCTGCTTGCCTAATGCACACCTGCTCGAGTGTGTGCTCTGCCTTTGCATGAGAAGCCTGATGGTCACATCTAGCTTCTCCTATTTAAGCATCATTTTTATTTTTATGGACCTGGCTCAGGTGGGAGTCGACTCAAGTGTGCCACTCACTTGAGTTAGTTTAATTCTATATTAAAATATCTTCAAATGTTCTTCAGCTTCTTATCCATGCTGCTCACCTGGTATAACTGTAACTGGACTTATTTTTGTTTAGAATCCACCTGGCATGCAAGCAATCCCAAACTTGCGAAAACATAGGTGGATATTTTTCTATATCTATTTCCACGCATATTAAGGCTTAGGGAGCCAACTAAATACCAGTCTCAGTGCTACTCCTACAGCAAAAGTTAAGCTCCACAAAGACCAGGACATGCCTGTGCAGAAATACAGCAGAGCACGTGGTTTGTAAGCCTGGTTTGCTCCGGGTGGAAACCCGGACGTTAAAATGCGAGTTGAGCGTTGTTTTGTTTTTCAAGGTTTTTAGTGGACAAGGCTCCAGCCCTTGTTTGTCACAGGGGAGCCCTGCCAAAATCCAAAGAGCCAAGCAGAGGCAGCCCCACAGGCCCAGGCTTGCAGAGGTCTCCAAACAATGACTCGGTAGCCAGGTCTGTGCTGGCCACCCGGCAGCGCTGACAGGTCAGTGTCAAAAGAAAGTGTCTAAAAAAAGTGTCTAAACTCAAACTCTGCAGGGAGGGAAATGCAACAAAAGGGGAAGGAGAGACCCAAAAGTGGAAGTGGGAGGGAGAGAAAGAAGGAGGCAGCAGTCAGACAAGTGAGAAATAGCAGCAACCTGAAGGGCTAGCCTGTGAAGGAACCATTAAAAAAAATCTCACTAATTAAAGACCAGAGAAAAATTATATCCTTGCTCCCTCTGTGCTTCTTGATAACAAGGTTTCTTCTACCAGATGAAGCCCTGACCTTAGAGATAGCTATTCCTATAAAGGAGCTACAAATAAAAATTTAAAAACAACAAAATCTGCTGCCCATGAGGTCAGAGAGGAATCCCTGGGCTGAGATCCCTCCCATCCTGAACTGCCAGCACTGTAAGTGATGGGGAGCAGCCACAGCACACCTGGTCTGCCCTAAAAGCTGCCATGTCTTCCCAAAAGTGCCTTGGACACAGCAGATCTCCTGGAGGCAGGTGATGTGCCAACCTCCCCTGCCAGGGGAATTATCCCTGAGCTAATTCCCCCCAGCAGGAATGGTGGCTGAGCTTCCTGCTCCAACCTGATGTTTGCTGGGGCTTTCAAAACACCCAGATATGTGATAGATGATTTATCTTTCCCTAGCACAGGTCGGCTCCCCCCCTACCTCACAATACCCCAAGGGCACAATTAAAGCCCTTCTGGATAACAGGAACACTCCCTGGAGTGCTAATCATGTCAGAGAGATTGCTGGAGCATTTGGAAACCTAAAGTTTATCTTCTGCCCCACACAAAAGAGGATCTGCTTCTGCAGACATCCTAATCTGCAGGATTCTATTTAAATTTCAGGTGATTCCCAGTCCCACACCGGAGAATAAGAAAAGGCTGATTAGAAGTTGGGTGAATCAATATATGCTCAATGGCCTAGAGAAGCAGGAGCATTCATCTCAGCAGTAATAAAACTGGGAAAGCTGTGGGTGGATGACTAAAAGGAACAAAGGGCTGCTTAGCAGCGTTGAGCTAGGGTAAAAAGGCCAGGAAGAAAAGCACTCATAAAACTTTATGACTAAGATCAGAATGACATGAGAAATACTCTGGGAGAAGTGTTGGATCAGGAAACATGTCACTCAAACCTGTGTGAGTCACCCCAGCTCCTGACTCTGCCTTTCAGGACACAAAAGCAAGGTCTGCCTTGCTGAGAAGGTCAAGGTCCCCTCTTGGATGTCCTCATGGAGGATTTCCTTCAGGGAATTCATGGCACTGCTCAAGGCAGGTCCAACCTCCCACTCCACAGCAAGATAAGCACGAAGGCGCCAGAGCTATTGCAGAATTCTATTAGCACCATCAGCATTAGCACAAGGGGGAAAAAATTACCCAGAGGAGGTTCCAGGGCCACAGACGTGCCCTGAAGGACTCGAAACAAGGAGAAGGAGCAGCAGCCCTGGGGAAGAGAGGCTGAGCATTCAGCCAAGCTGGAAACAGGGCAACCTGGGGCCAATATTGCAGCACTTTGTTTGTTCTGCCCTTGCTTTATTTGCCCCGGGGCTACATGGGGAACTTTCTTCTCTCCAGTTATCAATTTGCAAGTCTCATGAGCGCTCAGCTCGCTTAATAATCTGGTTTTTGCTAATGTGTGTTTTGAGCTTGCAGTCCCTGTTCATTAAAAACAATTTTCTTGTGGAAATAGAGGATGGTTTCAATATTTTGAAACAGCAGCGTTTGAGGTCCCATGGAGAACTGGTGTTCAGACTTATTAAAAAGATTACTGAAACATTCAAATAAGATTGTTTTCTATTATGTTTCAGAAGCAGGATTCAATATTAAAAACAAATATAGCACTGGGATAGATACCTAAGGGTACCTGGGTTTGTGCCTTCTAATGGTTTTGCCTTCCCTCTCAGCCCCCTTAAAATCTAAAATCCAACCACCTTTGGCACTGATGTTTAGTAGACCATAAACAACACTGAGCACAGATTTGTAATTACAAGTTTGGTCATGAGGTCACTGTGCCCCTCACAGAGCTTTAGTCCAGATTTTGATTACTTTTAAAGATTATTTACAAAGCTCGTTAGGAATACCAGCACAAAAATGCCAGAACTGCACAGAAAATAACCAGTGGGATTTTTAGTTTGGTTTTTATTTAGTAAGGCTAAATTTGGGTTGCAGACACTAAAACACAGTCCTTGTCGGCAAGCTAATTTTGTACCAGAAAAAGCTTCAAACACCTCTGCTTTCTACAGAGATTTGGAACTTCTGCTGTCCAAAAAAGCAACCCAAAAGGCAATGAATGAGATTAAATGGGGTTCACTGAAGTGATGCAGACTTGGAGCCTTCTACACCCTTCCCACCACCTCCAGCAAAGCAAAAGGAGAGATCTGAGGCAGCAGTAGCACAGCAGTGCTCAGAGTATTCCTAACCCCACAGCAAAAAATGCACCAAAAAACTCAGAAAAAAAAAAAAAAAGTATTTTTGATTGCCAGGTGACCTTCACTGACTCGAGAGGTTTGCAGGTTCAGGTAAAATCTGGTTGCCTGCACACGCCCTTGGGTATCTCCACACTGAATTCTGATAAATACTGAGGTTCTAAATTACTGGGATTGGAGGTCTGATCCTCCTCTAAACGCACAGCACACCTACAGCGAGTGTGTGTGAAGCCATACCCAGGGGAACACACATTTAAAAGCCTCGTTGCAGCATGAAAACGCTGATGGATGCCTCACTAGTGACACAGGCATGTTCCGAGGATCAGAACCAAATTTGAGTTCTGTTCTGGGGGCATGAGGAGGAGGAGGAGAAGCAGGGAGCCCAAACCCTCCCAAACCTCACCAGGCTGCTCCAGCTTTGCTTGCACACCCCAGACTCCAGTAACTCTAAGATACTGGGGACACCTAGTGGGGTTTTGCTTAAGTGCTAACATCACAAAACCTCTTCATTAAAAAAAAAAAAAATNAAATCCCAGTCTATTTTCCTGTTTGAACCCAGAAGCTTGGGCGTTTTGAAGTTTTTGTGCTTTTTGACACTAACTTTTAAGGGAATATTGCTTTTGATTTGAGGCTTGAAAAAATGCTTTTGAGTGATGGAGTTAGAATCACAGGTGTGTAGTTGAATAGAAGTGTCACATGGTGAAGGGTTTTGAATTTGAGGTTTTAAAGTATAGTAGTAGGTATGGGACAAAATGGAAGTTTTTGGATATTGTTTCTTTTTGGGTTTTTTCCCCCCATCTTTTCCATGATTTTAAGCAGTAGTTTTTGGTTAAATAGAAAATCCTGCAGTGTGGGTCACAAAAGTTTATTTATTGGGTCAAAAGTATAAATAATATAAGTGTTATTTTTAATTAGACTGTTTAGCTTTAAAAGACCTTGCTAAATTCATCTTCATTTTTTCACTTTTAGCTTGATAGCTAGAAGTACTAAAGAACTCTTTGTACTTTAAATAAAATTTAATAAACAGCTCAATCCGAACAAAAAAATTCTCTTTTTCGTGTTTTAATCCTAACTCTAAGTAAAAGCAGAAGAAAATTAAAACAAGCTACTAATTAGGTAGCATAGCTAACTTTTTCCCAAAAGTTTTCTAAGCTTGCTCATGCCACCACACTGCTTTGGTTTCTTTCCCTTTCCACATTCTTTGCCTGGTGCTCTCAGGGTTTGAAGTCAGGAGATCACTGCCACATTCCCAAAGTGTTTCATGCCCTAAACCCAGAATCCATTGGCATTAACAAGCTCATCAGCATTACTGGCTAGAAGGGCTCCATGGCCAGCACATCTCCAAACTACAGGACTGCAACCAATAATTTAAACAGAGACAGGCAGAACTTTGCATTTTTATCCCCCTGTAATGACTAGAATATTACCCTGTCAACAGAAAATCAAATACTTGCCTAAAAATCTTATTGCTGACTCACCAATACATTATCGATGCAGTTAGCAGGGTTTTTACAGTGGGCACTGTAAAAATCAGTACACAATTTCTATTTTAATAAACAGGAGTAACGACATGAAGACATCGTAGGAGGTAGCTGGATCCTTGAAAGATTTTATTTTTTTTTTTAGTGGGCTAAATCACTTCTATCCTCTGGACTTCCCTAAGATGAGCACTTCTGTCTTGGATTACTGCAGCTGCATGAGAAGGTTTTTTTTTTTTGAAAAAGAGCCAAAAGTGCTGTGTGTCACTTTGGGATTCTCAGTCCATCTTTTGCTTTAGTCTTAAACTTTTATTAGACCAGAACTCTGGAAAAGTTATTTCCTGATTTTATCTCTTCCAGAGTATTGATTTGGAGCACTATCTGAAACCATAAGACATTGAGCAGGTAAAGTAACAATTTTATCCACTTCATTGCAGATTTAGCTAAAAGAGAAATACAAAGAAATCCCCAGACAGCCCCTCTTGTGTACCTGCAGTACTGAATGTGCTGAGAACCTACACAGTTCTTTCATGTCTCCAGGTAGATCTTGCAATGATTGATAACTCAGCCTGTGCTCCAGCCTGCTCCTTAATTGCCTTAAATACCTGTTTCATCATATTCCCTCTGCTGGCTCCCAAATTTGAGAGGCAGACAAGGCCAGGGGAATGATGTTTGATGGTTTCAAAGTAAAATATAGTCAAACAGAGACAGGAGAACCTCTTCCCACCCCTCCCAGTCAAAGCTGATCATACTTTGAGAGGGGATTGGCTTGGAAGGGCCATTTCTCCTGCTCCCTCTGATGGTAACACAAAGCCAACAGCTTCCCAAAAAAGCAGCACAAGCCTGAAGCAGGTCAGAGAACGTGGGGAAGGGAAGATGGATGGAGAAGCAGCACCAATACAGTCCAAACTCAGAGAGAATTTCAGTTTTTCATACTAGGAAGGCACCAACGTGAAACTGAACCACTATTTAGTCTCTCTCTGGGTGGATTCACCAAAACAGGCAGGACAATTCCCTGGTACAACAACACTGGTAATTTTTTTATGGTGTGAAACCAAACTGCCTCCATTTTACGTTTAATCCCTGCATGAAGAGAGGGTGCAAGAGCACACAGAGCAGAGCAGCACCAGGGCAGACCAAGGTGCCAGGGTCAGGCACACCTGGGCTCCCCCACCCAGGGGTCGTGTCCCTGACCAGCAGGGAAGCTGCAGGTAAGGATGCTGCTCCTTCGGGGAGCTGGGGATGACACACTTCCCATCACCTGGGTGCCAGCTCAGCTTTTCTGGAGGAGATTTCCCTCCTGCTCACTCTGTGCTCTTGCTGAATGAGCTCCCATTATCAGATAGGAGCTGCACACAGGCTCCGTTGTTCCCCCAGTTCTTCAGTTCTTACCGAGGGGTTTGTGTTACACCGAGTGTGCAGGTCATGCTAGGACACTCTCTGGCCATCCTTCCTGAATGCCAGGCTATGAAATTCAGTGCTTTGAGAGAAAAGCAGAAGTCGGATCAGCTGTCAGAGCATTAATTAATACCTCCACACTGCTGAATGCAGTGAACCCTGGTGTCGAGTTTTATTTTTTTTAATATGTATTACTATATTCTAAAACTTTAAGTTTTCCACTATGTGATATTATACACTTTTATTTAAATTACACATTCATAATTTTAGTTTTATCATTCAATTTTAGAAGCCTTTTTTTACGGCCTCAGGTCAAATGCAGTGTTCTCCTGGGGGTTAGTGCCTGTCAGCACAGAAAGTCCAAAATTCCCAGTGACCAGGGTTCCAACACCCTGCTGCTGTTTCTGTGACCAGACATGCCTGTTCATGCTCTGTGCTGGAAGAGGAGTCACAGCAGTGAGATCTCACCAGAGTTTTTTCCCATCACCCAGGGACACCCTTAACTGTGTGACAGGAAAGCTCTCCTGTAATTACACCACAATGAGAAACCAGAGATCTGCTGTGTTATCTCCTTTTCAGTGCTCTCCAAGCATTTGTCCAGTGATAAAACACCACTGACAAACTTGTGCCATTTCCTCTTTGAAGGTCAGGACTTTTCCAGACTCTTGGTTTTGGGGATAAGGGTTCTTTGGGGAAAGTGAGCAAGTCTTGCCCCGTTCCTTGTTCTGATCAAGTCTTGAATCATCATTTAAATGACAGATAAATCAGTTACGATCTCTGCTTTTGCCCTGAGCCTTGGGGATCCTCCCCAAGCATCCCCTTGGCACAGGGCAGAGATTGTGCCCAAAAGTTCCTGCATTTCAAACATTTATCAGGAAAAAGAAAGATAATCTGCAGATAAGGAGCTGGGGAGGGGAGGATTAGCCTAGCAAATGAATACAAGGCAGACTCAATGGTTGAAGATTCGAGTTTTCCTGTGCTTGCAGTGGGTAGAGTGACCTAAAATCTCCCCTCTGCATCCTCTGGTCACTCATTATTCCATGGGGTTTCATCATCAGGAAAATGTCTCCTGCTAGGCTGTTTTCTTCTCTTTTAAAATGCTTCCCTACCTGACTTCAAAATTTAAAAGAGTTGCCAGTTCTTATAATTTTATCACAGTAGTCCCATGTTGTTGTTTTTTTTTTTTAACTTAAATATAAACTCCTAAAGGCAAGCTGTTATGCAGGAATCTCAGGTTTCATTTAACAGCAACAATAATATTTAAATATTTCTAGGTGTCAGAAATGCTAAAAAATATTCTGAAGACTAACAATGTAGCATAAAACACAGAAAACCAAACTTTTTAAAAAAGAGAATGAGATTGTTCATATCCCAAACTTTTTTTTTTTTACCCGAATAAAAGGGGATGAAGTTTGAGTCAGTGTTGACTATCTGGGATTACTAATACAAAATTTTACAGTTAATTTTACAAATAAAATCTGATTAGTCTAACAAGGTCGAATGTGCTTATATAGAAGGAATGACTCTAAACTTGTTTATTTTTCTAATCCCTGTTACAAATGTCTCTGATCAATTGAAAATTAATTCTACCTTGTTTTTGATATTGTTTGCACAGCACTAGGAGAACATCAGCCACTTTACAAACGCTGGAGGCTGACTTAAATAACTGAAATATGAACACATGACCTTTATATGAGGGGTGGAAGCTGAGAATTCTTTAATTATGATCTCTGACTGGTCCCAGGCTGTATCTTCTGCTAAGCTGAATAGCATTAGAGGTACAAAACCTTGCTTTGTGCAGCACTGGCACCAGAGGAAGGCAGGCAGGTCCAGGCCCACAATAGCTCTCCTGTTCCTGCAGGACAGCTGGTGTCTTCAGCAAAATGCTTAAATGCCATCAATTCCTCGCGTGTGTCTCTCACACAAATGCATCACTCAGATCACCCCACCCCAGGGACTCTTTCAAAGAGTTTATTTACTGCAGCCCCACAAAGGCACTGTGAGCCTTCAGGTGAGGGCACACCATTGTACAGGGCAGCACCTAAAGGACCAGCACAAAGGCAGGAGCCAACACTCACAGCCTCAAGTTCAGGCAGTGAGATCCCAAAGTGAGGAGTGGACAAAGGGCTAGGTGAGGAGAGCAAGTTCACACACTGACCTAGACACAGCAGCCACTAAGGAGTTTGGAATTTTATTTATTTATGTATTTAGTTAAGGACATCCACTGAAGAGGTGCATTTGCAAACTACCACAAGTCCTGAACCCCTTCAGCTCTGCCATTCACTATGTCAGTGCATAACATCCAAAAGAGAGAACACAAAACTGCTCAGGGCACAAAATCAGGCTCTCAAAGTGAGACTCAGTCAAAGGAATTCTCATCCAGGAGATGCCTGAATAAGGCACAATTACAACCTCAGTGTGGTATTATTGAGGATGAAGTGTTCACAATATTCCATTTGCCTGTTAAGCAGTTGTAACACATGAATGACAGACTTTTCATGACAAAGGAACATTGGAAGCATATGAAATCCACCATTCCCAGGATATCTATTGCAAGTTCGTCTTTAATCACCTCCAATCTGTGTAGAGTGAAAAAGTGAAAGGCAAATACTTGAATTCATGAGTCTGGGCCCCACTGGGGTGAGCTGAGGGCACCTGTGGCTCTCAAATCCTGTTAGCCAATGCTCCATGTCAGAGTCTGGAGGCTGAGTGCCCCATATCCACCTGCTTTCCTCTGGCTGCATCCTCCCTTCCTGCAGCTCCCAGCATCCAGGCAAAATCACCAGCCACACTTTGATCCCTCAAATCCAGCAATTTCCTTTTACTAAAGCAAAAATCAACCTTTTCATCCCTCACCTTGCTTTGAAAGGCACCCACAGGCAGATTCATGGTGAAAAGACAGAAAGCAAAACCAAGCAAACAAAAAGCAGAATAACACTGTGCTGTTTTCATTCTCACCTGCTGTCTCATGGAATAATCTTCCCAGGTGAGGCCTCCCCTGGCACTGGGAAGTTGCAATAATTGAATCCTTTAGCCCAAAATGTACATCACTTTTTAAGAAAACAGTAACACACACAATCAAAAACAGCAAAGGAGAAGCTCCCTATGGCCTCCTCACTTTATATAGATTCTGAGAGCACAGAAAGGGAAACACAAAGCACCTGGGAAGTCTTTAAAAATCACAGCTGCAGGAAACCTCCTGGCATGACTGATCATAAAGGTCTGACTCTGCAGAAAAGCAAAAGTGTTTTCAGCTGTGCTTTAAGGCAAGTCACAAGCTTGAACAGGGGTTGTTGCTGTATGGTAATTTTGTTTTTTTTGTGGTGAACAGGATGGACCTTTTACAGTAGAGGAACAAGTCCAAACACCTTTCAGGATTTGTCCAAATTATCACATGGCAAAACAGTGTGTGTCCCCTCTACACCCAGTGCTCTATCTCTCTTGATACAATTAATGAGACAATTAATTAGATGACAATTAATAAAGACAAAGAAGCAGCTGGGAGTTTTCTGTGGCAAGTGACTGGTATGAGGTGGCACCACAGCCTCCCTGCTGCTTCCAGGCAAATTGAGAAGGGGATGCCCCTGGATCCCTGGCAGTGCGCAAGGCCAGGTTGGACATTGGGGCTGGAGCAGCCTGGGACAGTGGACGGTGTCCCTGCCATGGCAGAGGTGGCACTGGATGATCTTCAAGGTTCCTTCCAACCCAAACCATTCCATGTTTCCTTGTCTCTAACATAATGGTCCATTAAATGCCCCTTACAGAAGTTTGGGGTGTTTTGCCTTGCTGAAGACCAGAGTTTGTTGTGCTTGATAAAGTATTTGGTTCTGTAACCTTTCAGTACTGGTAGGGCAAACCCCTGTTAATTCTCTGTTCCAGCTCTGCTCCAGAGGGAGCTGTTTCACTCTCTTGTTCTATTCTTCCTTCTCTGCTTTGCTTCACAGCCATCCTTTATGCTTCCACATCCTTTCCCGAATTCTGTTGCCCTCAGAGCACCTTCCTTTCAGCTCACTGCTCCTCCACACCTTACACACAGCCTTGCTCCCTGCAAAGTCTCGTGTCTTTCAGGCAAAATTTTGTTACTCCCTCCTCCATTTGCCTCTACCATCTCTGTTGCTTCAAGCCCCTCAACATCCAACTCTCATCCTCTCCACTCACTCTGCAGTGCCTGTGGAACTCCAATATTTGATTCTGATCTGAAGGGTGCTCCACAGCATCAAATGAAGGCAGTGTTACAAACAGCTCAGTTCCCAGGAAGCACTTCCCTGTGCAACTATTGGCTGGTGCTTTTATTATCCAGGCTGGAAGTAAATAATCCAAAAAATAAAAAGGGAAAGGAAGAGGAGATTTATGCCAGCTCAATGCAGAGTTTACATCAAGGCCACCCTGACACATCTGCAGAGGAGGTGGCAGATGCTGTGGCCAGGGAGTGACCAGCTAAGGACAAGGAGGATTTCTGAGACAGAACTTCTCTGCCAAAGGCAACGTGTTCCTGCAGCCCAAGATTTGTGTGCTTGTTTTTAGGCCTGAAATTTGAAATTGGGTTCATCTGGCACCTACTGCAAATTAGAATTTCTTTGTGTGTACATCAGTCTTTTATTTGAATCTCTAGCCTCTTCTCCAAGTCCTTCCAAATTGGTTGCCACAAATCCTTGAAGCAATAATTTCTTTGAATAGGCAAGTGGCAAAGATGAGAATTCCTGGCTCAGTGTAGTGGTGGAAGCCAATCTCTAGCATATAATAAATGTAACATATTTAGTGAATTTCCTTGGACAAGAGAGGGAGTTGGTCAAATATAACAGAGCCATCTTTGCCAACATAAAAGTGAAGTTGTGCATGTTCAGGATATTTAACTTTTGAAAAAGCTCATTTATGACTACGAGTTCATTTTCAGTGCAGTACTCAGAGAAGCAGCCATTGACTTGCCATTGGGGGTAATACAAAAATTGCAGCTAATTTCACAGGGAACATTCCTATTCACCAGGTTAGCATATTTCAGGCTGAGGATATTTAATTCTGCCAGTCTGGTTCTCAAGTGGCTTATTCTGCAGGGAAGGAACTGAAAAACACCAAGAAGCCCTCAGAAGCAGTGGGTAACTGGAATACAAACTAAGGAGGATGGTAAAACTCATCTAGCAATTCTGCAATGGACTACAAGTTGGATTAGCAGGGTCTGTCCATGAGGATGACATGGATGATCTGGTGTTTAGGCTGAGGTTATAGGCTGGGCTTTACCAGAAGCCTCTGATCACAGTTTCCACAGACATTAACTTAATTCAGTAAATGAGCAAAATCACTTTCTTCTTCTTTCTCCCTCTTTCCTCTACACCTAGACCCATGCTTCCAAATTCAATTCCAAGCCAGGGAAGCAAACAGTGCTTGAGTTTTTAGCAGTTGCTTGATCAGTTTATTTTAATGTCAAACTTCACCTCAGCATGATTTTTTTTCCACAACAGCAGCTACCAAATGCTGGAATTCAAATACTCAACATATAAAATGGAAAGGATTAATACTAACACAAATAAGAAATGAAATAACAATGTGGTTGTTAATCAGAGGAATTTTTACCTAACAGTTTGCTCACAGGCAGAAAGTTGTATCTGTAAATTACATATAGGCAATCTATTAACAATATCTCCTCCATGAAATATTGATTTGAGATTATTTCTCCATCATTTGCCAGGTGGTGGCTCGTCTCCAAAGGCCACCTTGGCAGTTGCTAAGGAACAACTCCACAACTCAGGGAGGGCAGCCCTGACCACTGTTCACGTGCACAGTGACATGATTGGGGGTTTTTAAACATGTTTGCAGTTTGTGTGCTTTCAAAAGCAGAATTATTGACTGAATTCTGTTTGGTCTGCAGATTGTGTCCAGGGTAGGTACATCAAAGGAGTAAAAATTAACATGGTTTGGACACAAAATCCTAAAGTGATGCAGAAACTACCACACCTTCCAGCTTCTATGCACATAAAGAATTATCAGAATTTACACTGCTCTTTGGCTTCAACTGCTTTAAGCTAAACAAGGCTACAGTATTTCCCTGGAAGTCCTGGGAGGGAGGTTTTGCTCCTGATCTTTCCCACCACTCTCCTTGGGGCTTTCTCACTCATTTCCTGAATAAAAAACTCCAGTGGTGGAGCATGGAGGAAAGATTCCTTCCTCCATTCACAGGCACTGCTCTCATTTATACTTCCAGCCTCTGTTTATTTTATTTTCATAAAACCATGGCATTGCTGACTGATGCTCCACTTTTGACCTCCTGCAGAGGTAGAAGTCTTTTCTATAGAATTTGCCACTGTTTTGACAGTGAAACATTGCAAACTGCTCTTGGGGCATGGTTGTCCAAGCAAGTTTTTACTCCCACTCTGCAGCAGTAGATTTAGCAAGATTAAAATATTTTACTGGATTCCCTATGGAAACGTAATAAAATAAATAGTTAACAATAATGCAAATATGAAATTGTCACAATAAAGCAGTGCTGTGTCTCTGCCTGTACCCTAAAGTAGGATATTAATCTTAAAAAGGAAAGAAAATAAGAAAAGTGTAGCATCCAAAATTATTTCAAAAGCCTGACTGAGGTTAGGATAGAGTACTAAAAGGGGGAATTAATCCCAAATGCTGGTGTCCTGAACTACTTTTACTGGCTAAGACTCCACTGTACAATGTGCAGTGTTGGGAGGGCAATTCAGCTTACCCTGATGTAGAAGCTTAGCTCACATGAAGTCACCTACAGGTCAGGAAGCTAAATTTAGGCATCTGCAGTCATAAGCCCTGTCTTTCTGTCTGTCTGTCAATGTCCTCTCCAAAAAAACCTGTTCCCCAGTCATGAGAGTTGCCATGCAGATCTCACAACTGTTGGGCTGAAAGGTGGAATTCTCTTTCCTAAAACCTAAAATCTCATTCCCTGAAAATGCCAGACAAACTAAACCAGTGCTGAGCCAGAACGAAAACACAAAACCAGCAACAGAAACACCAGGAGCTGATGTGTTTTTATTTAGAGACATGGCACCCCCATTCTTCTGGCTGAAGACCCTTCCCTTTGTTCAGATCTGGAGCAATCCCCAACGGGGATGCAAAGGGCAGCAGTGTGGAGGCAGGGGAGGAGCTGCAGAAATGTAAATCCCCCCTTAACCCTCTTTTGGGAGGGGGAGGGAAGGGGCTGTGTAGGTTGAAGCAGGAAGCAGGATTTATCACCTCAGCTAAAATTCCATTAACCATTAACTAAGGGGAGAATCCAGGCTATGGGGGCTCTCCAGAGTCACAAAAAGAGGGAAAACATGGGCCCCAACACAGTTATCCTCCAAAGGGCATGGATATGGCTCCACACAGAGCTGGGCAGAACTGAGAAAAGGAATGGCATTTTGAAAACTTTTTAGCTTTTTTTCTTCCCCTAATATTTCTATGTTACTATATATTTATAGCTAGTATTTGCAGCTATTTTTATAGCTAGCCTGCAGTTTAAGATAATATGTTTTACTCATGCTTCGGAGATTATAAACTATGCTATTTGTTCTGCCAGTTGTGACCAGAAGATTGAGCAACACAGAATGGAAGGAAGAAAAATGGAGCAGCTCCAAAAACTCCAATGCCAGCAGTCCAAATGCACGTGATAAAACACAGCGAGATATCACCAGGCTTTTTTCTTACCCATTCTCCCATGCATCAATTTAGATTAAAATACGGGGGAAAGCAACACTTGATGGATTTCCCATCTTCTGGAGAGAGAGCACTGCCTGTACAGCATTTCTGGATGAGAGGTGCTGGCATAAGTCCTGCTGATCAATGACTGCTTGCTGGTGCACTGCCCACGTGGGAGAGGTGCAAACACCTCAGCACTGCTGTGCACAACACACACAGTGTCAGGCCAAGTGTAGCCACATTTCTTCAGTCTTTATCTTTCCCTTTTTATTTTTTTTTTTTTTTGCCAGAAGGCCAAGCAGTTCCTTATTTGTATAAAAGATAAACTATTCACACCGTGGTGTCTGGATCCTGTTTATTGTGCTTATCCTCACAAAGCCAGGCAGGTAACTACTGTCTGCTCCCCATTTAATAGCAGAGAGAAGGAAACCAAGTAAGAATGAGGTCAAGCCTTGTGGAACCAAACTCAAATCCAAATTTTTAGCACCACTGAAGCCCCCATCAGCTGCCATCTATGCTTCACAGCTCTTTGCTGTGTGACCTGGACCCCTTGGTCATGAGGAAGTGCAGAGGTTCCCCTGCCAGTCCCATGCATCCCAGCACCTTCTTCCTGGGCCAGACTGAGTTTTTTTTTTCAGATAAGCTGGTCCAGAAGGTCAGTGAGGTGGGAAATGCTAGCTGGGACAGGGACAGGGACAAAGACTTCAGCCCTCCTGTGTGATTTATAGCTGTGACTTGAATGTGGGTTTTCCCTGTGCCAGGATGGTGGTTACTCCACAGCTATAAAGAGTGCTCATTCTCTTATCAGTGATCTTCCTTAGGACATCTTTATCCTCACATCCCATGTTTCTTTCCTTTAGATTCCTGCAGAATCTAGAAGATTCCAGCTGTAGCCACCTTCTATCCTGCTTTCCTGTGAAAATGAAGACAAGCAGAGAGAAGTGGGAGCTCAGTACATGGGAGCACCTTGGCACTCACACCCACTCCTAGAGGTGTCTCCAAACACACAATCCTATATTTTCCACTGGTATTTGTGCAGTCCACTTGCACACATGACCTCCCAGTAACAACTTCACTTTGTTTGAAGTGTGCATTAAATTTGTTCCCTGTAACTTGGAGTGCTGAGAGCCCCAAAACCCAGCACGTGACGGGCACAGTTGACTGGCAATGTCCCTGAGAGGAACAGAGTTGTTGTGCTAATTAAGTACTAATTATAAGATTATAAAATAAAAGCCCTTTAGTAGCAAAACAGCCCAACGGAAATGGCACTGTTCAAACTTTTGATTTATTCATATGACGAGGCACGAAAGGGCACCTTCAGCTCAGTTTTATGTTTAACTGTTAATATTCTTTATCATGTTATGGTAATTCCTCAGGCAACCAGACAGATATGAAAAACATGTTCCCTTCCTTATGGCTGATTTCAAAACTGAAATTTGGTTCTCTAACAACAGTGCACAAACAAAATTACTGTATTGAGTGTGTAAGATAAAATGCAAAATTATTTTATTATAATGAGGTTTTTGTTTAACTTTGTGCCTAAACTGGGCTGCTAGGTGCTTTGCCTTCTTAATTAAATTAATTTGGAGAGAAAAGTGATCAGAAAGAAAATCTCTGGAGAGTTTATATACTAAAACAAGAAATATCTGCTTAGGTCCTAAAAATATAATAGATAAAGGAAACATGGAGAAAGGGATTTGCTATTCTCCCTGAAACTCAGATTAGGTTTTCCTCCTATTACCTTCCACAGATATGTCCTTGCACCAAGCTCTGCAAAGAGCTCCTGACCATGCCTTTGGTACTCTCTTCTCTTGTCTTCAAATTTATCCTCACTTGAATCCATCAGTTCTTGGGCTGTTCTGTGCAGGGCCAGGAGCTGGACTGGATGAACCTTGCAGGTCCCTTCCAACTCAGAATATTCTGTGGTTCTGTGAAAGGCAGGTCACTGAGTACTGCCCATTGCCCATGGGAGGGTCAGCCAGCCCTGGCTGCCCAGGGCTTGTGTGACTGAGTTTTCAGAATCTCCACCCCAAAACCTCTCTGGGTCCAAGTCTGACCAGACCCATACTGGTATTTCCTTTTCCTGGTACCTACTCAGAGATTCCAACGTTTCAGCCTGTGCCCATTGCCCCTTGTCCTGTCACCCTGCCCTTCTGAGAAGAGCATGGCTCTGTCCTCTGCAATCTCCTGTGAGCCAGGCAGCAATAAATTTGTTTATGCTGGGAATTTAAATCCTCTTCTGCAGTTTGAACAGTCCCAGCTCACCTTGACTCTTTTTGTACATCCTGTGCTCCAGCCTATTGACCTTTTGGTGGCCCTGTGCTGGACTTTCTCTTGAAAGTCCATATCTTGTTCTGGGAGCCCCAAACTGGACACATGGCCTCATTAGTGCTGAGCCATTTGCCATGGTCCTTCTAAATAGCAGCCCAGTGCTTCCACAGTGGGAATTTTAATGCTCTCTGTCCTGCTGTCTTGGTCATTAATAAAGGCTTGAACCACTCCTGGTCTGAGTATTGATCCCCCAGGCACTCTGCTGGTCACTGGTCACTGTTGGACTTTGGATCACTGACAGATTACAAACAATGCTCTGAGCCCAGCGGTGCAGCCAGTTTTCCACCCACCTTATCATCCATTTATCCAGCCCATATCTCACTAGTTTGGCAATAAAGATATTGAAGGAAACACTGTGAAAGGCCTGGCTGGAGTTTAGGAATATGGTGTCCCCTTCTCTCCCTTTGTACACAGAGCTTGTCATGCCATCACTGGAAGTGGTTGGGCTGGAAGGGCACAATTATCCCTGGGCACATCCATCTTAGTTCTTCCAAATCAGCTTCTTGTCCTTCCTGTGCCTGGAAATGGCTTCTTAAGAGGATTTGTTGTGTGACACCCTCAGGGACTGAGCTGGGGCTGGCCATCCTCTAGCTCCCCAGGTGCTCCTTGTCCTTCCTCAGGCTGGGTGTTTCATTTGGCTTTTTCCAGTCATTGGGAACCTCACTGTGATGACTGACAGAGAATGGCCTTGCAGTGACACTTCCCCAGCTCCACAGATGCCTCCCATGGGCTTGCCTATGGCTAATTAGCCCCAGCACTCACTAACTCTCTTCTCTGGTGTGGTTTTGCTCCCATGGGCAAAGAGGCTCAGACTCCTGAAGGGCCAGAGAACCAACCTGAGCAGTGATAAACCAGGCAAAAAATGGCACCTCAGCCTATTTTTTATTAGGCACAGATTCCCCAGCCTCAGGCCAACATCTTCCTTAGCCTTCATTTCACTGCAAAATGCACTGAAAGGAAGAGCTCTTGTCCCTCACATCCTTTGCTAGATTCAATTTCAGCTGAGTTTTGGTTTTGCCAACCCTGCGTGCTCTGCAATGCCTTGGGGCACCAACCAGGCAGTCTGTCCCTGCTTTCTCCTTCTGTGTACTCCCTTGTTTTTCTGGTATCTCTTTGAATTAAGATCATCACACTAAGAATTAGAGCTTTAAACTATTTTACACAAGCACCCCACTAAAAAATCACCCAGTCAATAGACCCTTTTCATCCCAAGTTCCAGGAGAAGTAAAGTTGTCTGATTTTCCCCCCACGCCCATTCCATTTCTGATTACCTCCCATCTTAATTTAATTCTATTATTTTTAGTTGATGTCTTCATTTTCTCTAAGCCTCCTAATATCACCTCTCCCCTCAATATTTTGCTCCAAATAAACCCTTGTATAATTGCATTGCCTTTAATTGGTTACCCCTGGGGTTCATTTCATCTGGCTTCCAATAATATGAATTTATTACATTTAACTGCATACATCAGTATTAATAAACATGAATTTTTAAAAGCTTGTAGTGCTATCCAGTCTGATAAGCCTTTACCAGCTGTTTTCTTACTATATAATTATTATTCTTCAGCACAGTTACTTGTGCAACATTTGCATTTTGGCCTAATAATTTTAGAGTGTCTGAACCTGTTACTGAATGCAAGTTTTGGGGGAAGCAGGAAGATAAAGTCTGATCTCCTCTTCCCAAAATCTCACTTCAGTGTTCTCTCACACACACCCATAAAATAAAGTAAAATCTCTCCTTCCACTGCAGCCTCCAGTTATTATTCTGACGCTTGTGATTCATTCAGTTTACTCATGCAACAGCATGCACATGCATTTGAGATGTAAATGTATTAATCTTATAAAAACTATTGCTTGATAATTTAAGGACTTATGGCCAAACAAAGGATCTACAATTATAGGCACTGTACTTTATGCATACAGCTTCATTTTCAAAGAACCATAAATAGTCTATGTAGCAACAAAAGAAAAGCTGAATAATGAATGAGAAAGTTCACACCTCTTGTTGTAATTTTGATCATTAATTTTTATTCGCTACCAAGACTTAGATGGAGGCAAACATACTTTCATCCTTTCCATTTTCTTTCTGGTATTAGATATATTATGTATATTTATGCAGAAAAGCTCTTTCAGTAAATAGTATTGAGCAATTAGAATAGCAAAAACGTCTATATTAAACCCATACACTTTTTTTCCCTTCAGAAATCTGGATCTATGTGTCTACTTCAGTATCTGTCTAGGATTTAAACATGCAAGTATTTTGTCCTCTCTACAGCCCTTTTTTATATTCAGTAAAACAACTGGCTTAACTTTTTTCTAAATAGCTTTCCAGTCTCAGTTTCTAAAACCTTCTGCACCTTAGGTAAATCTTAGTACTGGTAAGTCAAACAAACAAGAAATAAATTTTAGTGAGGAAAAAATGGAGAAAATCCCATGGAGTTCATTTCAGTATTTCGGAATGAACTAAATTATATTAAAAAGTGTACATTTCCCAATTATCTTACTGGGTTTTGAATTAATTTTGACTTTCTGAAGTCCCTTATCTGAGAGCTAAATCAATCTTAAGGATTTTGACCAGAAAACAAAGGGGAGAAGGGAAAAGATACATGACGCTGAAATTCTTAACTTTGTAAATTATGTTCCACCTTCTAGCACTTAAGACACTTTTCTGAGAGTACTTTAATCTTATAAGTAGTCTGAATTCTTTTGTTATGGCTTTAATTAAGCTGTGTCTGACCCAGCTCATTAGTCACAGAGTCACAGAATCATCAAGGCTGGGAGATACCAGTGAGATTTTCCAGTCCCACTGCCAGCCCAGAGAGGTCTGGAAAAGTTTGGGAAGTGGGACCACAAGAACCTCATGAGGTCCTGTTGCAGGATTAAGCAGATGGGACTCAGTTTCTTCATGCAGAAAAATCCAATCTTTAATGTTACATCCCATTTTTATACAGTTTTCAAGACCTCGTGCATAACTCCAGTTGGTTCATAACTTTCTTGCTATTCAATTCATTGGTTAGTAAATGGCATTTTACTTTTCTATCAAATCTTTCTGTTCCTAGATAATTTATATATTTTGTTCACTGATTCCCATGGGACAGATTTCTTGTTTTTTACAGGTGCAAACGGTTCTCTTACCAGAACAGGTTGTTGTGCTAACTGCTTTCAAGCTAATTTTTAGCTTATCTAGAGTAGCAGGGTCTAAACCATGTTTTATAAGGTTATTTTATAAGATTTCTTTTATAATATCTCTACTTGTATGCAGCAAGGGTCAACAAGGCCAGGTGCTGCAGCTGGGATGGGGCATTTGGGAATCAAGGGATCACAGCATCATCGAGGTTGGAAGGCATTTTCAGGACCATCCAGTCCCACCACCAACCCCCTAATCATCCCTAAAACACATCCCAGAGTGCCACATCCTCGTGCACATTTCAGCAGTGATTTGCTGTGTCTTTAACAGGGATTTTGTTCTGAGCACCTTGGATTTTTGCAAATGTTCAGCACCTGAAAGGCAAAGCCCACCAGCCCCAGAGTACAGAACTTATCCCAAGCTCCACATCACCCGTGCCAGTAAGATCCCACCTCCCACTTCCAGTCAGAGGAATGTCTGGGACCTTATCTATGCAGTGAACAAAATTCCCCAGGCTGGAAGGCAGAGGTCTCTGCAGGTCCCTGCATTCCCCAGCCAGCACAGAAGGGTTGTCCCCGTGGAGCCCCTCTGGGGCAGCATCCCCAGCAGGGCTCCTGTGTCTGCCCTCAGAAATTTCAGCTCTCAAATCCAACAGCCCGGGCCACATTGCAGGTATTAACTGTACTCCACCTGTGTTGCAATCCAGGGTAAAAATGCGCCTTTGCAATCCTAAACTTGTGCTTTTAGGCAAGATGTTCCACCAGATTAACTGCAGGAGGAAAGGGTCAGTTATAAACTATGCATGCTTGTCCTCACTGAGCTATGGGAGGTCAGCCTTTGCTGATAAGGATGAAGATACTCTGTATTCCTTTAAAAATGGGGTACCTTGTGAAGAAATAAACTGGATTTTGAAGGAACTGGCTGCTGCCATTTATTTTTCATTGCATTTGTTGCTGTCATTTCAGTCTATGAGAAGCTGAGTGCTCACTGCAGTTATACAGCTGATCATATGAGTAATCCCTAAGATTTTATATTAAAATATTGTTATATAATGATAGAAATGGACTTGGCAGAAGTTCACAACAAAATGCAAGTGAAGAGGATTCTGAAACCCCCTCTCCTATGGACATCACACTCAGAGAGAAGGTTTCCCTTTTCTCTTGTGTTGATATGAATGGAGCAATGGCCAGGATGGAGCAATGGTCTCATAAATTTAAGATCATAAAAACATGTCAGGGAGAGAAGGAGGTGGGTCAAAAGAGGAGGAAACTGGGCAGTTCTGTGCTGGTTTTGTTGGAAAAGCAAAAGGTGGATGTGGGTCACACAGGAACACACAGGAATGAGGGAGGTGTTCAGGTCAGCAAGCAGCTCATGCCCACATCCAGGCAGCTCCTGCCAGCACCTCTCAACCTCTGTTAACACGACCAAAACAGCTCCTTTCTAAGGGATGAATGACACTAAAAACCCCAAAGAACCAAAGTGATGCAGGCACCAGTGTACCATGTTGTCCTGGCATCTCACACCCCGGACAAAATTGTCTGAGGAAAACCTACACAAGAGGGTGTCCTGCAACCTTATGTTTAGCAGAATGCGCAAAAAAGCTTACACTAGCTTTACACTCACTAACCCAGACAAAAAACCAAAAAAAAACCAGAAACCAAGCAAAAAGCCCCAGCCAAAACCAAGAAAACAAAAAATCTATCACAGGACACAAAATAACTGCTTTTCTGTTTGCTTCTCACGTAGCTTTACTAGAACAAGTTTTTCAAGTAGTCTTGAGGTCTTGTTTTATGCAATACCCATTAAATGTTTTTCATCTTGTTTTTTTCTTAGTTGCTGCACTGCCAGCATGAAAAGCCTGTTGCAACTGCCTGTCCCTTTGATGCTGATAGAGCCAGGCTGCCTCCCCAGGAGGGTCTGTCCATCAGTCAATCTCTGGAAAATGTGGAAGATTTTTTTGTAGCCAACTCTTTATGTCTTCCATCTCTCAAACCATTCTGTGGGAGCCTGTTCCCTAATTTCACTCTTGTGTATTGTTTTGAGGTCCTAATTTCACTGTTGTATGTTGCTTTGAGGTCAGATGCTCTGGGACAAAACTAAACATTTGATGCAGGAAGTGTCAGAGTCAGCAGGGCTTTTCCCTGAAAAAGAAAAAATTAATTTTTCCCTCTAAGATCTTGAAAGCTGTATCTTTTTTTTGCAGTGCTATCCTCCATGGAGTCTGTCACTGTAGCTGTGAAAGGCAGCACGACATGAGATGGACCATCCATGAATGTCCATGGGGAAAAAGGAATTTATCTGCCTCTTTATCCTGAGGAACTGGGCTTTAAACCAGACAACTCCTTGAAAAAAAAAACAGGCTGTGCTTGAGTGTTCCCTTCAGGAGATCTCATATTTAGCTGTGGGTCTCTACACACTGAACAGCACCTATGAGGAGAAGAATATCAGACAATCTCTTAATTAAAACAAAGATCATGATATACCTGAGCTTTCCCAGGCATTTCAGTAACTTCTTAAGTCAAGCCTGAGTAAATACCAAACTGGCACAAGGTATTGACATTTCTGAAGAACATGGATAAGCAAGTCCAAGGATGGAGGAGGATGCCAGCTCCAGGCTTGTTCTCAGACTGAACACAGCTCTTAATATTTGGACATCTTAAAAAGCTTCAGGGGCTTTACAGTCTGTGTCTCAGAGCTTTCCTGGGTGCAGCCATAAAAACATTGGCAAAGGTTTCACACAGGTACAGTGAGTGCTCTGTGTGCACCAGGAAGGAGAACCAGCTCCTTCTTGATTTGCTGTGGATTTATAGCCTCGAATAGCTCGTCTGTTTTCTTTCTCCAGGCAAGGGTTCAATGGGACACATCAGATATTTGGCAGAGTTCTTTAATGCTCACTCTTGGGAGGAATGGGTTAAAAAGCAGAAGACTGCAGGAGGGTTGTAAATCAGCCCAAGTGACCTTGCAGCTGGAATAACCCTTGATAAGCCTGTGCAAACAGCAGGGCCAGAGATTCCCCTGGCATGGGCAGGAGTTTAACAATGTCTGTGGTTTGTGTCTCCTCTTGTGTGCCTCTGCTTTGGGGATCCCCTGGCTAGAGAGGTAATGGAAATCAATTTATTATTTGTGTTTTAGTCATGAATTCGTGGTTATTTGTGGTCGTTCTGGCTGCCTGCCCGTGCTGATTCACACACACACCCTTGAGCTGACATAAACCTGCCTGGACCACGCCAGGGTAGGGGACAGCTCTTGATTTCAGGTTTAACATCCACCTCACTCTTCCATAGCACTTCCATTGGCTAAGCCAGGCTTTTTATAGATTTGCCAGGCCTACCCACCAGCCTTTAAACATACCTGAATCCCCTTTGGTGCAAACTTCTATTACAGGTCTGTTTTTGTTAAAAAAAAAAATTCCTGGGGGAGAATCCCATGGAAGCCTGTGCCATTTCCTAGCATGATTTGCAACAGTAGTGCCACTGCTGTACACTGTGCCCCTCAAACTCCTTTCAGCACATATTTTATAGTTCTATCCAAACATTCTGCTGACTTGTGGGTGGCAGCCAACCACCCTGGGTGGCTCAGCCAGGAGGCTTTTGTGTGTTCAACTTGGAACCCAGGAGGGAAAATCAAGCTTCTGATCCATAACCCCACTAGACAATAGTCTCAATGGAAGGTAATTTGCAACTGCTCTGCTCCCAGGGGACAGAAATAGTGGCCTGAGAACAGTATGTGCTGTGAGGACTGGAGTGTTGTGCATAGCTAAAAGTGCATTTCGAGCCCTGGCTGGAACATTGCTCCTTCCAGGGACACCCAAATTTAGGAGGCAGCTCCAGCCAGCCTGCAGAGTGTAACCTAAAAAAAAGCATTGATGTTCTTGTGGACACTTGACCAGAGAGAAAAAAAAAAACAACAAAACAAGAGAGAACCTCAAAAGCATCAGAGTGAAATCAGGGTGCCTCAATGTATTTTTTTTCATGGCTGAAGACCCATGCCTTGCACAGCTGCTCCTCTGCTCTGCAGTTTCATGCTCTCTAACCACTCACAGCAACCCTTTTTTCTGAAAGCCACACTAAAAAATTGTCTTCTTGCAGGTTTTAAACCAATCTGTGTCCAAGCAGCTCCTGCTGCTAAGGAAGGCTCAATCTTTCAGGCACCTCTGAGAAGGATGCATGCTTTTTAGCCTTTTATTATGTTCACTTTCCTTTTATTCAGGCGATGGGACAGCAATTGGGACATCTCTCTGAAGAAGACAGCAGTGCTATGGGTGTAAAACCCCACTGTTTTCACTTTTTAGTTTTAGCTTTGGGTGTATTTTGTGCCCAACAGCATCCACAAGAACCGACACACAATTTCAGGGGTGTTTCACAGGACTGCTCACCTTCTGCACTGGGTCACTGGATGTCCCCAGGGCAGGAAGGTTGTTCTTGTCTCATAGGACAAGCAGGCTAAACTCAGCTGGCTGAAATAATTTCTGCTTTCCTCCTGCAGAAGGGAGCACCTGAAGAAGCTGTTCAGGGATTATTGCTGCTCCTCCTGGGAGCCCTTTGAGGATGGGGGCGATGAATCCATGCAGAAACACTGGCTTCAGGCTTCTCTGTTCACATGCAAATAGCTGAAATCCCACCACAGACAAAACCTGCTGTTCTTGCTCCATTCAGAGCCTGATAAAAAGCCTGATCTCCCACCTAGGTAAGAGTCAAGGCTGCAACTTTTGCAGCCCCGTCACACGGTGCTACAATTTTTGGATTAGTGTGGATTGGTTGTATTCAAATTATATAAAATTTACCTGCTCTGGGTGCACAAGATGCAGGAGACCCAGTGGCCTCCTTTAGGTCCTTTCAATAAGTGACTTACTCTGAGTGTTTGAAGGTCAAGCAGCTTGTGCTGATGAAATGACTCATGGGCATTTGGGCTAATTTGTCACCTTTAGCAAATCTAAAACAGAAATTCCAAGTCTTCTCAGACAGGGATCAAGCAAGTACAGCACAAACACTGAAGTACAGACACTCTCCTAAATTGTTAGCTCCAAGTCTGCCTTTCTGGGATGCAAAAATCTGGCTATTTTGTGAATTCTTTGCCCTAAAGTCTTCTGACAGTTCCCTACACTTAAAGGGTAACTTCCTCTCTGAGTTGCAGCTCTGATCTCCGCAGGGATACCCTGAAAATCATATTTTTCGTGTGGAATCCCGCAGTCCTTATTTTAAGTGTAATCCACTATTAAAAGACTGTGTATTGACTGGGCTTTTCCAATAAATCGGACTGGTATCAAGACACACTTTATAGGATGACTTTAAATAAGAGGGTTATTTTGTATTTGAAAGCTGTAGGAAAAAATACATTAAAACCCACCCAAATGCTGCCAACATCTATGACATGCACTGTGGTGAGGTGTCCACCTTGGCCATCCTTCTGCTCTTTGAGGGATTATCCAACCCACACCCTGGGAATGATTATTTTCCAAGGTCTGGACTTGCTGTGTTTACTGGCACTGGCACTCCTGATAAGCCAGTCTCCCTTGGGAATGAGTTCAGGAGAATTCAGGGAGGGGCAGGGGACACAAGCACCGAGCTCCTGCATCATTCCTGAGCAGGAATCTGAAGTTATAAAGTTATAAACTCTCAATAATAATAATAATAATCTGAAGCAGAATTTATAAAGTTATAAACTCTGAATAATAATAATCTGAAGCAGAAGTTATAAACTCTCTCTGCCACTCCAGCCAGCTCAAGAAGAGGTGAAGCCTTGCTTTTGTACAATAGACACCTCGCAGCTGTGTTCAAAGGTGTGGAAATCCTCTTATCCAGCTGGAGTAGTTCACTAGAACTAAATCCAGAGGGAACAGGGGATTGTTTTGTCTTGAAGCTACAACCAGGGCAGAGAAAAAACACAGCAGAGATTTAATTACTGTCTAGTTAATATTAACAGTTGCCACATGTACATTGGCATGAGCAGAAATTACAAAACCAGAGCTATAAATAAAGGGACAAAAAGAAAGGAAAATTTAAAAAATAAATCATAATGTGCCTCCCTCAAAATCAGAGGGGGGAGGATGATCTTGAAGTAGACTTTAAAAAATAATGTAAGGAATGGAAATGCAACTGCCCCACAACAAATATAACTTGTTATGTATTAGGCAGCATGTAGCAGCAGAAAAAAAAAAAAGTGGCAAAATAAAATCAAATCTCTGACTACAGACATATGTTCATAAAATTACCTATCAGTTGGTCAGCTTCAGTTTCCTGACTTCCATTTATGCTACCCATTCTTTATTTTTCCCTTCAAAACCTGCCCACACAGACAGCAAGATAATCAATATTTTGCAGTGACCGACCTGACCAATTAGTGATAGTGGTAAAATGTTCAGATCTAAAGCACAGGCTTTGCCAGCTTTGGGTATTTGTGGAAATACTAATTTCTTAGGGCCATATTCCACAGTGCCTATGCAACGTTGTCAAGTGCTTTTTAAACTGCACTTTGAGCAATTTTATGCACAGCAGCAGTGCAGATGCCAGCCCTAGCTGGTATTCATGAGATTGTTGCTGTTTTCCACACAGAAATATTTAAAAAACCAGGCCCATCACCAGCAGAAACTCGTATTAGCCAGCTTGTACTCCTTTCCCAGGATGGGTTCAAATTACCTTCTGAAAATTACTCACCTGGTGCTTGTACAGGAGTCTGATGACCAATGTCCAACCAATCCCAAAGAAAACAAACACTTCCAGCTAACTGCTTTTAGCTTCATAGGAAGCTTTGTTATTTTTCAGTGTGGTTGAGTTTTGATAACAAAAGAGATCTATGAACTAAAAATCTGGTAGTCAATTTGGTTAACCTAGCCCAGGAATTTCCACTTGGAAAATTTACTTGCCTAATTGCAAAGTGTTGGCAATTAGGTAAAGGTTGAATTAAAGCATCAATCTTTCACCTCTTCGAGGAAAACTGTAATGCCACAGCTCTTGTTGTTGACCAGGATCTGTTTCCTTGTGCCACCTTCTCTAAAGATAAAAAGTATTTTGGCTTTATTTGTGCCTTCAAACACAAGGCTTCTTTCCATAGGCAGCTGTCAAGCAAATTCTTTCTTAATTAATTCAAGCAGCCACTGAACCAGAATAAAGAGAGTCAGACCTAAATTAAGACTGATGAAGTAAGACATATTTTAGTCATTAACGAGAAAAGTGCTGCAAGAGTGACAAGCATGTGACATCCCACTACAAGTTAATTATTTTTATACCAAGACATGTAAGAGTGGTAACTGTGATTCAGAAATAATTCCAAAAATCATCATTCTTCCTCCAATTGAAATTATATTCATAGTGCAAATGGGGTTTCATTGAGCCACTTCAGTTAAAATTAAAATGAAAGGTAAAGTGGAATAATTGAACATATTGGAATCGAAGTGTAAAATCCTGCCTTAGTCACAAACAAAGCTGTCTTGTCAAAAGTTATGGACAGCACATGTGGCTGCTTCCATGGAAAGCACAGAAAACTGCATATGCAAACAGCACTTTCTCATCATCACAATTAAATATATTTGGTCCCAAGTGAATTACTGGCTTGCTGAAGAATATAAACAGATAAAACTGAGCTGCATTTTTCCTCCCTTACAACCTGCCTGATCCAATGAACTGGATCAGTGCTTTGCTGGTGACCAATCAGTGATTTACAGTTTTCTGACTTCATCTGGAATTAAAACAATGTCCAATTGTTGATAAAAATCAAGTACTTTTATACCTGATGCAGGAACAGGCCATTAAAGCTTGTCTAGCTGCAGGTAAACATAAAGAGGACACTTCATTGTTACCCTTTCATAACAGGTTAATCAACAAGTCTCCAAGCACTTTTACAAATATTTGGTTAAATGTGAATATAGCTGTTCTCCTCCTGACATTGAATACCATTAATTCCCTTTTGCAGAGCAGGAAATGCAGGCAGATGGAAAAAAATTTGCTGAAGTTATACAGCAAATCTAAAGCTGAACTAGTGTGGAAAGTGGAAAAACAACCCCTTCTCTTTATTATTCAGACAAACAGAAGGCAATTCTTTTCAGATGGGATTTATCTCTGGTTATCTCATGCAGGTATTCAGAAAATTCAGCTGTTCAAAAGGTCTTGTTCATTTTTTTTTTGACTTCTCTAGGATAGAATTATTACCAATTAAATTAAAAACATTGGTCTTCATGGAGCTATAGAAAGTAAGATGGGATTTTTTAATATGAGATGGCATGGTTAACAGTCAGCATTTTAACAACCTATTATGATTAAATGATCAGTTAAGAAAATCTGGCTCCATTAAATCAATGTTAATTTTGTCCAAGATTACATTCAAAACATAATTTTTGGTCTCTAATTCAGAAAAAAAAAATATTAAGATTTATTGTGCTTTGCTTCTTTTTATTTTACTAATCCATATCTTTCTGTATGCATCAAATACAAATAAATGTATTTGATTCTAATTTGTACTGAAACACAGTTCTTTCACTGGTTGTTTGAAGCCAATCACATAAGAACTGAGTAGTTTTTCTTTGCAAATAAAAAAAATTAAAAGAGTAAGTTAAAGTGCATTTTTATAATTTCTTTTTATGTGAACAGTGAGATCATTCTGCATCGAAACTCAAATTTACTGATGCACTGTAGTTTCTTTAGACCAGGCTGGCATATGAGTAACTAAATCTGGCTTAATTGGCTGAGCAGTTTGGATTTATTGCTGCTTTGTGCTACAAGTGCAAGACAAAGCTAAACTATCAGATCAGTGGGGGGAAAAAAGTCCCAAGTGTCAGGGAAAAAAACATACAATAAATGAAAGTTGTCATTGAATTTCTGTGCCACAAGAGAACAATTATTTTAATGGGGATAGGTCAAATTTGTAGGTTAAATTCTCTTCTGATGTGGGAGAATGCAGCTGTATTTACATGATACATGCAGAAAAATCCAAGAAATAGCAAATATTTGAATTTTTATTCTCTCTTGTTATACAATAACAGAGGAGAAACCCATTGAAACAACATGCACCTGAACTAAAGTGAAGGTCACTTATTATTCCTGTCTTCCCTCTGAGAGACAGCAAATAATTTAATTTTGTAACTCTGAAACTTTGCCTCTATACCAGAAAACTGAATAGGGAGGAAAAAGGAAAAAAAAATAAATTGAGAACTAAAAAGAGCCTAGGCAATTTTATGGGTTTCCATCTATGTGGGGCTTCAAACTCTTAAAATAGTTTCTGAAAGGCTGGGAGAGAAGTGAGAATGTTCACAAGGACACACCTTTCTAATCAGCAGGCCCATGAGACCCTCTCCTGCTTCCCAGATAACAGGGTAATTGGTTTAAGGAGTTGTGTTTTTTCAGCATATTTAGTTAATACCCTAACAAAGGACCACCTTCTGCTTCATTCAACAGCTGGAATAATAATAATAATAAAAAAAGATTATATTTGAGGATGTCTGCCCATTTATCTTGATTTTCAACTATACCTGCAGCAGGTAAATTTATGTGTGTGTATTCATGGTAACACCAGCCAGATGCAAATGTGCTTCCAAAGTCAACATACATTCAGTTTAAGCTTAGTTATTAAATGACTAATTATGTTCCCAGGTTTGGTGTAGTTTTATGGGTGAGTGGGTACCTGTGGTTTCTGTCAACCACAAAGATCTTTCATATTACCAAGGGAAGAAAAAAATTCAGCGAGGACACCACCATTTGAATATTGGTGGGGTTTTTTTTCCCCCCAGTTGTGGGCTTTAGCATGGAAATTCCCTGGAGATGGCTCTAATTGTAGTCCTGTTGGAATGGTGAAAGGAAGTTTTGTGCTGTAATCCCAAAGTCAAGGGCAAGCTCACCCTGAGTGTTTGGAGTAAGTGCTCGGATGTTTGGATTTAGGGATACTTTATCTCCCATTGCCCTGGGGTTCTGATTAGACGCCTGAAACACAGGCAGAAATCAGAATACAAGGCAGCATATGGCAAGTTGGGCATTAACTGAGTGGGAAATGAGCTGTGTTGACAAAGTGCCCGCAGAAACAAAGCCAGTTGTGACTAATGACCTCATTGTGGTCTTGGGAAACAGAGGGACAGGTACCAATCTCCCCACTCTGTGACCAGTGAAACCTCAGGAGTCTGGAGGTTTAGGTTGGATTTTAGGGAAAGGTTCTTCCCCCAGAGGGTGCTGGGCACTGCCCAGGCTGCCCAAGGAATGGGCACAGCCCCAAGGCTGCCAGAGCTCCAGGAGTGTTTGGACACTGCCAGGGTGGGATTTTTGGGGTATCTGTGCAGGGCCAGGAGCTGGACTCGATGATCCTGATGAGCCTCTTCCAACTCAGAATATTCTGTGATTCTATAAACAGATGGATAGAATATAGAACATATATAGTTCTACCTTACAGGACAGGGCTGAGGAGGTGCCATAGGGAGCCAAAGATATCCCGGGGTAGGATGCACACAGTGTAAGTGGTGCCAGACACCTGAAAAGAGCAGTTTATTCATCAGTTTATTTATCTCTTCAGATGCTTAGCACCAGTCTGTGGAAAGGTTAGCTTGCATTCCTGTGAAGAACCAAAAGAACACATCCAAGCATCGTTTTGCTGCAGAAATATGGAGGAGGGAGTGGTTTGATAAACGTTTAACTTACTAATAACTTCTATTATCAATACCATTGAACCATATTAATATTTAAGTGCGATAAAGGTGTTTGGAGCAATTGCTGGGTCATGCTGAAGGTCTCCACACCCTGAATTCTGGGCAATAACTCTGGGCTGCCCTGCATGACCACATCCCTCTCCAGCAGACACTGCCTGCTCCTCCCAAAACATGCAGCCACTTGGAAAAACCAAACCCTGCCCTGATCTCTGCTTTAGAGGTTGTTTATAATCCATTAATAAAATGAGTAGTCCCAAAGACAGCTCTGAACGACCTAAAACAGAGTTATATGCTCATGGAGCTCTTTTGGATGAGATAACAGGGCCAGAGCTCAGCCCTGGACCAAGGAGGACAAGCTGAACAGACCAGGCAGCTTCTGCTGCCAAGAGAGGAGGCAATGACCCCCTCCCCAGCACTGCAGGCTCTCCTGTTCCTCTGACCTTTGTCAGCAAGCTGAGTTAACCTCGGGGAATATTAACCCAGGCTGGAAAAAAAAAAAAAGAAAAAAGCTTTTACCACTCTAGAGCTCTGCAAGGCCCCTTAGTGAGCCAGATACCAGCCAGGAGGGAGGGAATAACTGGGAAAAAGAGGGTGGGAATGCGCTGTTCTGTTGGCTGACCAGCTCAGCCCTCTCCGAGAAGAAAAGGTGTTAACAGGGGTAATCAACGGGCTGCTGGCGGGCGCCCAGATCTTCGAGGCTGTAACTAAGCAGAGCTCCATTCATTTGAACCGAGCTGCCCTGGATCTCTCCCCCAGCAGGTCTGGTGTTCTTTCCTAGCGCACAAAGCAACGCCGGGTCCTCCTAAAGGCTTTAAACTCCCCTGGCAGAGCAGCACTGAGTATTTTTTACCTCTTGCCCAGCTCTTCTTGTGACACCTGAATTGATGTCATAGCTTAAAAGTGGCTTCATACAGCCTGTCAGGAACCAGTATATATTTTTTAAATCTCTCTCCTTATCTGTAGCCATCGTGCAAGGCGTTTGGACAAATCCAAAGTGAGCTCCAGGATAGTCTAAACTCAAAAGAAATACAGTTTTGAATTATAAATTATTAGGTTATGTCTTAAGAGAGGAATGACAGACACACCATCAGTACAGGAGTACATAACCTCTAAACGACTTGCAAAGAAAAAAATACATGACTTTCCAAAGAAAATAAGTGTACATCTTCTGTTGTAGAACTGAACAGATCTTGAGGGATTTTTTTTATTTTTTGTGGCCATGATGCCAAGTACCAATTTGCAGGACTATTTCCCTCCACTTTGGTAAGGAAACTTAACAGGGAAATCTTATGACCAGGCACCCTGGTTCAAACCTAAAACATCTCTGAGGTCTGAAGGCCATCTATAAATTGCTGTAGATTAAAGATAAGGACATGCCACACAGGTGGGCATGTCAGAAAACCACAGAAGGTGACACTGCCGTGTTCTGGTTGTGTCTGGGATGATTGTATCTTTTGCTTCAGATGAAATTTGAGATCAATTTCCTGCAACTGAATCCATACTGGAAAATTACTGAATCTCACTGATTCCTTTTGGGAGCTCAGGAGCAGAAGAAGGCCCCAAAATAATGCAGCTCAAAAACATAAGCTAAAGTTTAAAGATGCTTTAGACAATACTTCTTACGTTTTTGTACCAAGGGGTCTGCAGATTCATAGTTCTCTCTGAACAAACACGTGGACCTGGAAAAATACTGAAGGTATGATCTTGGCACACTTGATGTAATTCCTTGATATGCATTAGGAAATATAAACAAGCCCCAGACACTTGCATGCCAAACTTGTGTACTTTGCCTTATCTGCAGTCCCCATACAGAGATGTTAAGCGCAGCATGCAGCAATACTGCAGCTAAATCAGAGCTGTTATTAACAATGAGTGGAATTGCTTCATTTGAGAACTTACTTTTCCAGTAAGTACTATTCTGAAGTTTTGGGATATGAGTGGAATTTTTTTTTTAAATTTGCTGTGGAGCCCAGCTTTGGCAGAGAAAAGCCCTCCCTCACTGTAGGTCTGCCTTACAGGTGGCACAAGTCACCAGAGCGTTGTAAGTAACGCGACCATTGAGGTGGCAGTAATTTTCCAGAGTGCCCCGTTATTAAATGACCCTAAAAAAAGCCCCAAGAAAAAGAAGTAATTTTCCCCGGCCGGTATTTTACAAGCAATCTTTATCAGGTGCTGACCTACCCTGTTGAGGGGAGTGCTGCCAGTTCTTATTTGCCTGCAGCACCCTGACACAGAGGCCGGCAGGGACCCATGGGCGAGTTCAAAAAGCAGGGCACAGCCACAGCACGTTGGGCAAGCCAAACCTGGGGGTTTTACACGGGGAGGGGGCGCAGTCCTTGCCTCCCCCTTCACCTCCGTCCGGCTCCTTGGCTTCGCGAACAGCCGGGAGGAAGAGAAAGGGAAGGGAAGGGGCGCCCGTGTCCCGCCGGGCCCGGCAGGTTGCGGTGCTCGGGGCGGGTCCAGCCCGCTCGGAGGAAGGGGCCGGGCGGCGCATCCACCTGCGGGCACCTGTCCCTGTCCCTGCTCCTGTCCCTGCCCCTGTCCCTGCTCCTGCCCCGCACCCTGGCTCCTCCCCGGCCGCTCCGCCCGCTCCCGGCTCCCTCGGCCGTCTTCCATCCCCTGCCGAGCCCTGCCGCTCCCGCAGCCCCAGGTAAGCGCTGCCCTCCCTCCCTCCCTCACCTGCGGCCCCTTCGCCTCGGGAACCGCCCGGGGCCGGGCAGGGAGGGAATCGCCACCCGAGCTGCGCCCGCTGGATTTGGCTTTTAACTAAGAAACTTCGGCTGGGCTCTGTTGTGGGGGGATGAGGAGTGACCGCGGCGGTGCCTGGGAATCCCCATCCCGCAGGGGAGGAGGCGCTGGATGATGGAAAACAGAGAGGGGACGCGGCTCGTTCCCCCCCGCTTCCCCCGGGGCCCCCTGCCCTGCCCGCAGCCGGCTCGTCCAGCGGGAGATGCAGCGAGATAAAGCCGAGCTTTACCGCGGGCCGGGGTGGAAGGGAAACCGGGAGCCAAAGGTGCACGGAGGGGGTGGATGGGGAAGCCGGGACAGCTGGGATAATTGGGACTTAAAGGTGCGCGGAGAAGGTGGATGGGGAAGCCAGGATAGCTGGGATAATTGGGACNGCCGGGATAGCCGGGATAATCGGGAGCTAAAGGTGCACAGAGGAGGAGGATGGGGAAGACAGGATAGCTGGGATAATCGGGAGCTAAAGGTGCACGGAGGAGGTGGATGAGGAAGAGAGGATAACTGAGATAATTGGGAGCTAAAGGTGCACGGAGAAGGTGGATGAGGAAGACAGGATAGCCGGGATAACCGGGAGCTAAAGGTGCACGGAGAAGGTGGATGAGGAAGACAGGATAGCCGGGATAACCGGGAGCTAAAGGTGCACGGAGAAGGTGGATGAGGAAGACAGGATAGCCGGGATAACCGGGAGCTAAAGGTGCACGGAGGAGGAGGATGGGGAAGCCAGGATAGTCAGGATAACCGGGAGTCAGACAGGAAGGAAGGAAGGAAGGAGGCGGATGGGCGCTGTGTATTCAGGGATAACGCGGTCCGAGAAGGTGCGGAGGGCTCAGCCAGCGCCGGCTCCTGGTGGAGTTTGTCCATCTCTTGCCCTGCTGATGAGGGGTGAAAGATTGGGCAACTTCCTCAAGGTCACCGAGCGAGCAGAGAGAGTAAACCAGAACAACGTTTAGTTCTGGGGTCTCTCCGACGTGTGTTAATGCATTGGGTTTTAGCAAAAGCGCTAATTTCGGGTGAAAGTTGGCACAGCTCGGCAAGGGATTTTGGAAAAGTAACTTTTAGAAGATTCGTGCCCTTGAAATTTCTGTGCCAAAGCTTTGCGTGCTTAAGTCAATCCAGTCCATGCCTCCTGGCAGGTGGCTTTATGTTCATTGCTTACCTGGACCTCGGATCTCAACCTCAGCTTTCTGGGTGGGTGTGTGTCTGTGAATTTAAGGGAGCAATGTCACACTGAGCCTTTGTCCTAAGTGGCCCTGTTTGTCCTATGTTGAGTGACACTAATGTCTCCAGTGCTTTAGAAAGAGCCAAAGGAAGCAGCTTGGATTATTTGCGTCATCTAGGGCAATATTAGGTGGGGAAAGAGGTGGATGTTGTGCGTGGCATAGATCAATGAACTGGGAAAATGGCAAGCTGTGGCTTTTACCTAAAGGTGTAGATGAAAAATCAAAAGACAGGTGGGCTAAGATAAACGTTGATGTCAAAGTAGGACTTCATGTGCCTTTTTGTCTTTCTTCCTTTCATTCTTAAACTATTAAAATTTATTCTGGTTCGTAGTACAGTCAACCTAGAGCAAATCTACCACAGTAGCCTAGCCTGAAATTGGAAATAAGTTGGAACTACGTTCCTGGATGTTGATGGAAAAACAAAGCAACACACAATTCTGGGATGCTGGTCAAAATATTTGTCTTGGAGTTGCCAGTCCTGAAGATATGGGCTTTTGCTCCTGTGCCAGTCCAGGGCTGGTCCACACTGAGTAGTTGCAGTGCCATGGTTTCTGGCAACACGAGCCTCCCCGTGTAGTGAATTCAAACCTCCTGCCAGCAAGATTTGCTTTTCACTCTTATCTGCCATAGACCTCTTAGAAGTGGTTTGCAGCTCCTCAGGATCTGTAGGTCACAGGTTAAAAATCGCAGACCTGGACAGGTATCTAAATAAGTCTGGTTTGTTAACATTAGCTGGGTTTTATTTTCCTGCAGTGTGGGCACCTAGTGCTACCTTATTCATGTCATATTTGCAGCTCAAATACGGTGAACAAGTGTTCTTGAGAAGTTTATTTCCTCGCCAGTGACTTTCAGTGACGCAGACAGACACTTGAATTTAGCCAGAAGGCAATAATCAAATATGAAGAAGAGTAGCAAACATGCTTCTGCCAGAAAGTTATTTGCTTATGTCTTGGAAGAAGGGCAAGGGCAGGACCTGGATGTTGTGTAGGGGAAGTAAGAATCCAAAGCCAAGCTGGCTGCTGCTGCATCCTCCAGCTCCTCCTGTGATCTGGTCGTGGGTGCTGTGGTTTGCAGCTGTTGCCTGAACAATGGATCCCTCTCCTACCATGCCAGAGCCCCTGGTGCTTCTGGGCTCTTGGTCCTTTCTGTTTCAGAAATGGCTGCTTTTGTAGGGTCTTGTGCCACTCACCATCCACTCGGTGAAATGAGACAAAAGAAAAAGAGCATTTCAGCCTCCTTCCTCATCCTACTGCTCCTAACAAAGCACATGATGAACTTGTGACAAGGCTGAGCTTGAAATCAATGTGTGTTTTCAGACAGATGAAAATAATCATCATCATCATCGACAGTTATTTGTATTATGAGTATGATGTGCAATAACTTTTTAAAATGTGACTGCTATACTCGGGGATTTTTAATGCCTCCTTTTTTTTTGCATGTGGAAGTAGAATTAATCTTGGTTTCCTGGCCTGGGGAATACTGCTGTGGACTTCATTGAGCCACTGCTGGTAGTGCCTATCAAGAGGGACTGTTTTTTAACACCTCTTGATAAGTAGTTGTACAGTATAATGGCATTTTAGGAGCTAATCTAGAATAGCTTCAAAACTATTTCTTAGGAACTGTGAGAAGGACGAGGTTGTATTTTTGGCAACCTTTCATGTAAATATTTGCACAGTCTCACGAAGTTCTCTGAAATACTTGTGATGTTACTGCACAAGCAGGCTGAGTAGAGCTCACTTCTGTTGAGGTTTGTTGAAAGGCCAGGACACTGTAGGACCCTGATTTTTATGACTTTGAGACATTCAGTCAATTTGCCTTTGATCCCTGCCAGAGGATAAATGGAGTAAATGAAAATAACTTTTTTTAATCATCACAATAAAAATACTCAGTGCCACTTCTGAGGAAGTGGCAAGGAAATCCCGTTAATGAAATGTGATGAAAAATCTTATTTAGCTCCTTTCCTTTTTCATTCATAACTGGATTTTTTTTTAACTTTTCAATACTTCACTTGCAAGTCATGATAATTTTTAGTACTAATTGTTAAACAGGAATCATGACCATGTTTGTTTCCTCTTCGGTGACAAAGCAGGAACTGTCCTGTGAAATTGCTCTGTGAAAAGATCATGAAAATGAACATGGAATCACCTCTTTGTTTGTGTTCCCTCCTTTTTTTTTTTTTAATTTTATTGCCTCACTAACCTTTCCTCCACATCGTGATATCATGGTTATGTTGCTGAAACTTCTAGGAGGTCATAAAATGGTTGGAAATGAAAAAAAGATGAAATCATGTTTCGTTTCCAGCGTCATCAATGCCATAATGTGTTGGCTTGCCCTTTAAGGTTGAGCTTTGCACTGAAATTACTCCTTTGAGTAATTCTCAATGAGCTCTGTTGGTTTGCTGGATAGAGGGAACTCTTTGGATGTGATGCAGTGTGCTAGGTTCACGTAGAATGTTTGGATGCTTTTATGCTTCCCCCTTTTAGAAGATGAGCTTGGCTTCATTCATTTGGTTTTTTACTGCTCTGTCCTCTTACCTCTTTCTTGTTTGCATGTGGTTGCTTTTATGTAGGTCTAACTGTGAAGAATTAGTTTGGTTTGTTTTTTTGTTCTGGGGTTCCTTTTTCAATTGTTGATAACTATCACAGAGCTTAGCAAACAGCTGAAGTTTCTGATTCAGGAAGTAGCACAAAACAGTTGTTGGAGCAATATGTAAATGCAGGAAGCAAGCTTTTGCCAATATAACTCTGGCTGCTTTGGCCAGTTGAATTCTCAGTGTTGAATTAGGATATCTGGAGGTAGTTATTCCATCCTATTGACTTGTGCATGGAAACAGCCTATAGGGATCTCTGTGTAAAAGCTTGTGGAAGCCAATTAACAATTATGACATGATGTGTGCTGAGGAAGTCCTGTTATTTCTAGCATGGAAAAAAATGGAAATGTTATTTCTTCAGGGTAAAAGGCAGCAGGTCTGGTGTCATTACAAAATCCTGTTTAGACCTTTAGGATTTCTTTGCCTTTCATTCTGTCCCTTGCCTTTTTGGGATGTTGGCGCCTGGCCAGCAAAGGACACAGGAGGTGTGAGGGAGCCATGAGCTGATGCTGCTGTAATGAGACAAAAGCAGGGTCTCATTTTTGCCCAAAATTCAGTGAGAGGTTTAGGAGCATGCAGTGGTGAGAACCATGTACAGCTGAGCAGCACTACTCTGAGCTTGGTGTTTCCTGCCCAGGGCACAGAGGGATTGTCACTGTGCTAGGCAGGAGGACAAGTCTTTGGAGGGCTGAGAGTCTGGAAAGTCCATTTTTTATTAAATAAGATGTTGTCAAATGAAGTATAGACCAACTCTGCTGTAACTTTTACTTAAAGACCTGATTTGCAGAAATCTGTAGAAAAACTAATAAAAAACCCAAAAAGCTGTTGGATTGAATTTGTTTTGAATTTATCTAATATTCTTGATTTTTGTATTGTTGTTTGGCTGTGTTCGTTTTTTTTTTTTCATTTTTGACAAATTTACTGGAAATAGTGATGCCTTTCTTTAATCTTAATGACCCATGACATAACATTAACACTTCTAAGGCATATGTAAGAAGCTCAGATAATTCAAGTAGCAGCTGCCTGCTACAAAAACACATTTTGCTTCATTCATCAGTGAACTGTATCAGTGGCTTTTTACTCTTTGTCTCTCCTGTCATTAGAAACAGTGGCTTTATTCCTGTACTTTGAGTTACGAAAGAAAAGCACACTCAGTTTTGGACCTTCTGTGTTGCTGGAGGTCTAAATTCTGGTTCTGCTCCATCCATACTGGAGTTTTTGAAGTTTAGGGGCTTGACTGCATAGGACTGATGGGTCCCTTTCATTATTTGGGTGCTCTTTTTCCAGAGCTGGAAGCTGTTAGCAAGCCAACCCTCAAGCCTCTGGTACCCTGTGACACCTTGAAGCCTGCTCTGGTGGGGAGCTCCATCCCAGTTCCCTTGCCTGGGATCTCCAGGTCCCTTTAAAGGATTCCTGGAATTTGTTTTTTCAGGTGCACCCAGTAAAGTGCTATAATAGCTCAGCAGACATCAGGAGGAATGAGGGCAGTGAGAGGGAAGGACAGTTGTACATTCCCACTGAACTCTTCTGCATCATCAGAGTGGGTTTATGAACCACTTTTAAATGGTCTATTTAAATTTATCTGATGTGTGAGGTGAGTTAGAGGCCAAAGTATTGGGCTGAGATAAGGCAGACCAGTCCCTTCTAGCTCTCTGGTTGTTGGGATGGGGACTGTTTGACAGGTCAGTTTGGTTCTCCATGACCCAGCTTCCTTATCTGAGAAGTTGTTGCAGTTCCCTTGATGTGTTTGCAAAACAATTTGAAGTGTGGGAGTGATGTGTGCTTAGGAATACCTGATTATATCATTATTGGATGTTACAGATTGATTTTTGCCTTAAACATTTGCAAAACTACTGGGAGTTCAGTGATTGTGGTTTCATGCAGTCTTAAAACACTGGAAAATGTGTGTATGTAATACCATGGAAGTCTGTATTTACCTGTGAGTTCCTGTATTTTATAACAGGGAAACTTATTAATCAGAAGCTGGATAGGAAATAGATTAGCAAGAACTAAATTGGGAGTGACGGTGGAGAACCAGCTAAACAAGAGAGAGATTTTTTTTTTTCCTCAGTTCATTTGAAAAAAAAAACCCAAACAAACCAAAAACACTCCCAGAAACTCCCAAAAAAGAGGGAGGAACACTCTTCCCTGTTAATTTGCAAAGCCTTTCAAATGGTAATGTAAAAAAAGTGTTTGGGATTTTTTTTGGTCATTGTCCCTGTTGGCTTACCTCACAATCACCACTTTGCTCTGGTATCACTAAACTTCCTAACCCTTTTATTCCTTCTCCTTTTCAGAGAGCAAGGAGCAGAAATATCCTGTGATTTATTTGTTTCTAAGTCTGGGCAGAGCTGCACTTCCCAACTGCTGTGAAGAGTTGGGCAAGGATGGATGGGACATAAAGCAAAGCAGAAGTCCTGGAGCCTTAGTCACCAGTCTGATGGACTTTCAGTAAGTGGGAGTAAGACTCATTTCTCACCTGCCTGCCACACAAATAAGTTCAGTGGTGCATTATTTACACCTGTTTGCCAGCACTGATAAGCAAATACCAGCCTTGCTGAAGTGTCACAAAGAATTGGTGTGCTTGAGGGGCTGAGCAGCTGTTGAAATCTGCTTCAGTGACATTTGCAGTTCAGATTTGGGTGAGATGATGCCTTGATAGAGGCTCTACAAAATAACCTATCACTTTGGGCTGAATTATGTTGTGTCTTTACACAGCTGCAATGTGCAGGGTTTTGCTCTGCAAGGTAGAGAAAGGTATTTCTCAGTGCAGGACTGAGGCACTTTCTAGGATTTTTTTTCCTGTAGAGCAACATGAGAAGACTCAGTAGATAGCAATTATTAGAATGGTTGCTTGTGGAGGTATATAACTGCCCATTTTAGATCTGCACCAGCAAACATTTCTGTATTTCTTCTGTGTGTGGCAATCAGTGGTTTTGCTCAATGTTAACGTTTAACTTTAAAATAAACTTCTGGATGCTTGAAACATTCAGTGCAGAACCTCTCTCTTACCCTGTTTGCAAAACTTTCACATTGTTGTGGCACAGCTCCCCTGCTGTGCTTCTCTCCCTGTTTTTGGTGCGGTGACTACAACAAACAGCCAAGAAAACAACTGTTCAGAACGTGTAAGGGTGAAAAAAATGCGGCTGCAAGCTGTGCTGTTATCACGAATTGGTTGAATTTGTATTTCCTGATGCTTTGCTGGATTCTGTGCCATAAACCTCAGTGTGACACACGAGTAAGTGCAGAGAGGGGCAGGAGGACCTGAACGTGGTGCTGACACCGTGTGGGTCCCTGCCAGGATATTCTGACTCTTGTTCTGCCAGCGAGAGTGAGCACTGACTTGACCTTCTCAGTTTGTGTGCCCTCGTGCTAATGAATAGCTGCCACTGTATAATCCTCAGGCTTGTATTGAGAGGCTGCTGAGATCTGATTTCATGCTGCACCTTAATTTGTACCCTCTCTTCAAATGCTTCTGCTTGTTGGTTAGTTATTTTTTTTTTAAGTAATTTTTTTTTAATTTGTTTTATTTCCCCCTCTGCAAATCTGTCCTTTTTCCAAAGGGAATACTGACAAGAAAGCTGGACAAAGCCTCCAGTTGTGATTGTTTTCCTTTTTGTTTGTTTGTATAGGTTCACACTTTACTCCCCAACACTTGAATTGTTTCTGTACTGTTGACAAAGGAAAAATGACCTCTACTCTAGTAAGTAAACAAAATATTCACAATATTCCTCTCTGATTTTTTTAAATATTGTTTTATTTCTTTACACGTAACAGCCCATTGAGTTGACATCCTGATTAACAAGTCTTTTAAAACATGGACTGTCTGTTGTGTTTCCTTTTTGGCAAAAAGATGCTGTGAGGCAGGTGTAAGAGGCTCAAATTAACCAACATTTCGAGTGCTCAGGTACTTTTAGGGGAGATTTATTCTTTTGAGCACATACTTCTGATTTAAGCTTGTTTTGGTTGGATAGGTTAGAATGGCTTCTAACTAGTTCTTAAAGCTCTTCCAGGATAAATATTCCACGACCTGTTGCAGGGCAGTGTGTGTCAGCAATAGCTTAGGTGTACCTGGTGTTGTCACAGCACGAAATGGGGCAGTAAGCATTTATCCTGGACCTGGACAAAGGCTGTTACTTGTCAGCATTTCTGTCTGTGATGGTGCTGCCCACAGCTGTCCTTGCTGTTTATTTCTACCCTGTCAGACATCAGACATTAGTGCAAAACAGCTTGGGAGGGCTGGGCTCAAGAATCCTTCCTAGGCTGGGCTATGGATCAGGAAACTGATCTTGCCAGAGGTTTTCCAGCCTCACTCTGTGCTGTTTTTATGACTCAAACCGTGAGGTTTTAGGCATGCTCTGCGAATCTCTCTGTCACCTGGAGTCACTAGTGAGTGTTTCTGTGTGCGGGGTGCGTTTCACAGAGCACAAACCAGGAATTCTTTCCAGCTTTGTTTCTCACCTCCTCCCTACCCCATCCCTCAGGGTCCCCCGCCGCCATACTACGAGAACCAGGGCTTCCAGCCAGAGCCCCTGTACGCTGCCAGGCAGGCAGCAGGTGCTGCTCCCTACCCACAGCTCTTCTCCACAAACCCTCCCTCTGTGCCAAGCTACGTGCCCAGGGTTGCCACCCGCCAGTCCAGCCGGCCAGCGGCGCGCCCGCCCGCGACGACGTGCGCAGCCAGTGAGTGCTGGGGGGATTTCTCCCACTTTTGGGTCAAAGTGAGGTGACAAAGGAAAGGGACCTTCCCTTGGAAGTCGTGCGTTGAAGGAGCCGCTTCCTTGTGGGTGAAGAAGTGGCAGCTGGCTGGGGTGCTGGTGCAGCTGGGTGCTTTGGGAGGAAGGATGGTGGGATGGAGGAAAGCCTGGCTGAAAACGACTCATTTTAATGTCAAATAAGTAGTGCTGGTGGGTGGAAATTACTCTGCTTGTAAACCTAATTTCTCTTTTCCTCTTTGCTTTCATTTCAGGTCTAAGGAAAACCATAATAATATTATTATCTATATTAATAGTCGTTTGTTGTGCAATTGCTGCTTTCTTCATCTGGTATTTTGGTAAGGTTTGTTTGTTTGTTTGTTTTTTTTAAGAAAAGATTATTAGGCTTTTCAAGGTAGAAATATTCATTCTCATTTTATGCTTTGTGCTGAATTAAGGACAGAAAACTCTTTGTTCCTTTTCTCCTAATAGATAAACTAATGTTGCTTCTTAATGGCTAAGTTTTGTTTGTGGGTTGAGGCATTTTGTTTTGTTTTCGTTTTTTTTTTTTTTTTTTCTTTTTTAATGTTTTTTTGTTTGCTTGTTTGTTTTTTGGTTGTTTTTTCTTTGTTTTGGTTTTTTTTTTGTTCTTTCTTTTTAATGCTGCCGTTACTTTCCAAATTGGAGCTTCACATAATTTCAGGTGAAGGGAGAGGATTGCAGTTAAGTGCGTAAACCTTAACTGTAAGAGTGTAAAGAGTCAAGACATGTTTTGTTTTGCTAAAATGGGATCTCTCTTGGATCAGAAGTCCAATTATATGTTTCTGTGGGGTTTTTGTGTAAACGTTGCATGAGCCCAGCCTGTCTCAGGACTCTAAGTTTGGATGTTTCCCTGGGGTGACTGAGCTCTGAAGCAGGGCTGGACCAATTCTGTTCAGCTCAGGTGAAGTTTGCCTTGTGCTGTCTTTATTTCCCTTTCAATGAAAGCTGCTTTGCTAAAAAAGCAGGAAACTAAANCTGCAAGAGTGTAAACAGTCAAGACGTGTTTTGTTTTGCTAAAATGGGATCTCTCTTGGATCAGAAGTCCAATTATATGTTTCTGTGGGGTTTTTGTGTAAACGGTGCATGAGCCCAGCCTGTCTCAGCACTCTAAGTTGTACCATGGATGTTTGCCTTGGAAATCATTTCCAACTGGGGTGACTGAGCTCTGAAGCAGGGCTGGACCAATTCTGTTCAGCTCAGGTGAAGTTTGCCTTGTGCTGTCTTTATTTCCCTTTCAATGAAAGCTGCTTTGCTAGAAAAGCAGGAAACTAAAAAGTTGCTATTTAAGGAGCCTCTCTTTTCTGTTCTGCTCAGGAACAGAGGAATAGATATCTAGTGGGAGATGTCCCTGCTCGTTGCTCTGGGGTTGGATTAAGATTTTTTTTAACGACCCCTTCCAAACTACTCAATGATTTTAAGGGAGTTCATTTAGAACTATTAAGATGATACTTTGTGTTCTTGGGGGCATTTTTTGGACTCATTTTGATTTAAGCAAGGTGAGTGTTACCTTGTTTTAAATGAGAGCAAGAGTACATAATTGAGGCGCACTCTTCCTCCTTCTCTACCTGTTAACGCTTTGCCAGTGCAAAGCTGACTCCTTTCTGACAACTTAATGGTGCCTGATTATTCAGGGGGGGCCAGGGGCCAAAATCCAGTCAGTTGCATCAGAGCCTTGATCTGACAAACAGAGCAATCCATCTCCTGCTGTGGCAGGCTGGGTTCCCTCCCACCTCTGGTTCAAGAGCCTCTTGCAGTGTTTTGCTCCATCAAAGTGGGAAACTCCTTGAGAGTGGCTGTGCTTCTCTGTCCCTGCAGTGGAGAATCACTGTCTCAGCTCCCTGATGGAGTGTGGATCCTCAGGGGTGTGCATGTCCCCCTCCCAGTGGTGTGATGGAGTGAGTGACTGCCCCAACGGGGAGGACGAGACCCGCTGTGGTGAGTGACAGCAGCCGAGGGCTGGGGGAAGAACCTGCACCAACTGCAGGAGCCTGGCAGCAGAGTGCCTTGCCCAGAGCCTGCCTAAGGTGCAACAAGGATGTTTTAGCCTAAGATCTGTCTTTAAAATGGTTTAGGATGTGTGTTATATATTAGATACTCGATTTGTTTCCAGCCCGATTGAAAAGCTGAAATAAAATGCTTGGCTCAGGGGTTGGAGCTGCCTTGAGTTTGAGTCAGTTGTTTTAAACATAACTTTTTAATTTGAGTGGGGTTTGTACAGAAGTGAATCTAGCATTGTCTCTGGATGGAACAGTCAGTGGTGACTTCTCAGTAAGCTTCAGATGATAACATAAACCTGGTGTTCTTCAGTCAGGCTTGTCCTTGTCCATGTATTTTGCATTCTTCGTTCTCCCCTTAGTTCTTCAACTACTTCATAACTCATTTGTGTAAGAAAGCCTGGCCTAATCGTTGCTTTGAACTGAAAAAATGCCAAGGGAAGCTTTAGTGTAGAGCTGAAGGGAAAAGGTGGAGACATTGATTTGTCCAGTCCAGAGGTTTGGCATCTTGTGTCGTGCCAGTGCCATGCTGGAAAACTCCAGCTGTGCTTTCAATTCCCTCTGTAAACTTTTATTCAGCGCATTCTCTGCAGGGTTGGCATTTGCTGGCAGCTGTTCCACTCCATTTGGTTGAATAATGGGTTCTTGGAGAAGCCAGTTTCAATCTGTTCTTTTGCCTGAACTATTTTTTATTAAATTCTTGTGCAAGCAAATGCATAATGGGATGTGGAATGTCAGAGCTAATTGCTCCTGCTTACATTCTTGCTCTACAAAGTGCTTCTCTGAAGAAATCGGGTGTATTAAGAGATAATATAAAGTATTTTTCAATATATCATGTTTTATTTATACACAGTATGTGATATATTAAGAAATATATGGTTGCATAGAAAAGGATCAGAAAATTTTCATTATTGCAGTCTTTCTCAGTGGTAGAATATAAAAGAGAATTTTGAGCATAAATGCTGAAATGAAAGGATGAACCCTATCTTGTACATTTGCATTTTAAAACTGGTAGTTCTTCTAAATTGCTTCACATGAAAAGAAGTAAGTCATTGCCACATTTCTGTTTACTGGATATTTAGTCAGAATTTGAGTAGAAGGGAGCATTAAATTAACATCAGTTATACATGAAGTGGATATTATGTGTAGCTACTTCCAAGCAGAGAAAGCAGTAATAACAGCATGTGGTATTCTTAGTTCTTTTTATTTTTTTTTTCCCCCTTTTCCCTTACTTCCTTTTCTGGCAGTTAGACTTTTTGGACCAAATTTTATCCTGGAAGTTTATTCACCTGTCAGCAAATCCTGGTATCCTGTTTGCCATGACGACTGGAATGATGATTATGGGAAGATTGCATGCAAGGACATGGGCTACAGCGTGTAAGTCCAACCTCTGTCAGCCTCTGCTCAGACACAGAAAGGTTCAAATTTCCCCCTTGCCATTTTTAATGAGTCTGAGACTTTGCTGTGAAAACATACTGGCAAAGGCATCTCTTCATCTTGCCCTGTTACACGAGGTGCATGCACATCAGATAAAAATATTATTTTAACCTAGTGACTGGTGGGAAGTGGGACTTGACAGATGTTTAAAGAATCTGAGGCTCTGGCTGGGCTGCACCACCAGGGTTCCATAGTCACATAAAAACAAAAATAAATATTTCTAGTGTTGTCATGCCAGAAGCTCCAGCTTGGCACAGCTCATTGTTATCACTTGTTTGAAAACTGAATCCACTACTGGGTTTCATAGTGGACTTTCTGTTTTGCAGAGATACATATTTCTACAGTCGTGGGGTAGCACCTGAAGCCAGATTTAAGAGCTACATGAAGCTGAACACAAGTGCTGGGAACATAGACTTGTACAAAAAGCTGTACAACAGGTATCTTTGTTTAATAAAAGCTTCTCTCCTTTCACCCAGGGTCTCTTCAGATGCTGTGAGAGGTGTAGCTTCTGCCTGCAGCACAATGCAAGCACATCTTTCAGTGGGGATTGTTGGAGAGAAAGAGACCTTTTGTTTTTATTGCAGCAACTGTTCTTCCCTCTTTTTAAAAATACAGCTGTCGTTTTTCCATCCTCCCTGTCCTCTTCTAAAAGAAAAAATGTCCCCTCCTCTGTGCTGTCTAGAAGGTTGCCATGTCAAAGGTATTTTTAAGGCTCTCTGACCATCAGCAGAAGTCTGTGTATGGTGAAAAGAGCTGCCAGCTATGACACATTCACAGCAGCTGGCACAGCCTTTTTTTCAGTCACATGAACACACAGCACGCAAAAATGGATCTTCACTGTGAAAAGCATCATTTTCATTATCTTTAAACAACTCTGAAGTGTCCAGTTTCCAAACCTGTAGACTGCTGTGCCTGCAATCTTCCTGCAGCTCCCTTGTTTAGTTCTTCTGCAATGACTTCCTAAATCAGCTCAACTTTCTCTCAAGCTGTTCTTCATCTTGCTTCTCAGTAGGCTTACAAACCTTTTGTGCTCATGTCTGCAGTCTCCCACGGGACAGTTTTGGTGAATGCAAGGCTTGGGGGAGGCCAGATGGTTGCTGGAGAAAGTGAGGAAAGGGGGGAGCCCTCCACAGGAGGATGAGGCTGAAGGCAGGGCATGAAGCTGGAGAGGGTAGAAAGCAGCTGGAGAGTGGACTTTGCTCACCATTTCCTCCACTGAGTGCCTAAGAGCCTGTCTGGTTTTTTTATTTCTCCTGCAGTGGTTCCTGTGCCTCAGAAAACGTGGTTTCTCTGCGCTGCATAGGTAACTCACTGGCTTTTTCAAACTTATGCTGCTTCATGCTTTGAAATGGCCTGGCTGGCAAGCCCTTTTGGACCTGTGGCATTAATTGCTGTTTTTGCACGGGCAAATGATTTAACTATGGTTAGGAGCAGGGTGGGAGAGGAGACAAGGAAGGCAATGGATCCTCAGTTGCTTTTGTCTTTGCTGCCACTGGTTCCTTGAAATGACTTGTGGTGAAGCTGCACATCCATTCCCCTGCAGCTGTGTTGGGATGTCTGTGGCACATTTGCTCTCAAGCTTCAGCAATTGGATAGTGGGCATTGCCTTCTTGATGGTCATTCCTGTCCTGAGGAGTCTCCTGGCTCTTGGCTACCAGAGATTCCTGAAAGGTGTAAAAAGAGTTTATGGTGAACGAAGGGTGGGATTTGCAATTTAATGGGGGTCTGGGCAATGGCAGAGTTGGGGTTTGGTGTCAGGGCAGGGGTTTGGGCTGTGGTGTGTCCAACAGATCAGCCCTGGGGTGTGCACCCCTCTGCCAGGGAAGCCTGAGGGAAGCAGAATCCATCTCCCAGCTGCCTCCTGGATTAACCTGCGTGTGTGCCTGACCTTTCAGAGTGTGGCCTGTCCAGCAAGAGCGTGAGCATCATGAACAGGATCGTGGGTGGCAGCGGGGCCGTGCTGGGGCAGTGGCCGTGGCAGGTCAGCCTGCACGTGCAGGGCACCCACGTCTGCGGGGGCTCCATCATCACCCACAGCTGGATTGTGACAGCAGCACACTGTGTGGAAGGGTGGGTCCCTCCCACCCTGTCTGCCTTTCTTCAAGCTGAAATTCATTCAGTTCTTCCCCACTTTCTCCTTTAAAACTGAATTCTTCCCCCCTGCCTGGCATGCAGGTGCTCTGTACAGTGTTTTGTCTGCATGGTAAATTTGAAGCATTAAGGGAAGATTGGTTCTGGAGGAGGCTGGCTGCAGCTCAGCTGTCTGCTTCCTGCAGGAGGCCTTATTTTATGTTTTGTCTTACCTACAGAATGAAATGGGTGATGCTGAGCACAGACACCCACCCAATTTAAGATGTAAACTCAAGGCACCAAATTTAATGCCAGCCAGCACAATGTTTTCATGAAGATGTTAAATTGCACTGTGAGGAAACTCCCCTCCCCCCCCCCCACCTGTGAAATATCACATCTGTAGATATGATCAATTCAAAGATGCCTGTGCCATTTATTTCTTCATATCTTCTTGCCACAGGGTAGTAAAGTCCAAGTCAGTATTAAATACAGATTTATATCTATCCAAGGAGCACTTTATGTAGCCATCAACAAGAAAAATAGCTGGTGCTTTGTACATTTTTAACCTATAAAAGACAGTTGAGGGTTTTGTGGTACCCTCAGGAAGGGCAGAATTTGTTTAAAAGGTGGCTGCTTCTGCTGGAGGGAAAACCCACAAAGCAAAAACATTTTTAATGGTTGGTTGGCTGGATCACAGTTTGAGGCTAAGGCAAGGAAGAATATTTGTCCTTAACCTTGAGAAAGGAATGCAAGTGTTGATTTCTACCTGGAGATCTTATCCCTCCTTTATTGTCTGGATTTGAGCTCTGCAGTGCATGAAAGCTTTGGGAATGGCAATCAAGCTGCAGCTGGCACAAACCTGGTTTTTAGCCTGGTTTTCAGCCTGATCTGGGTTTCTTTGGAGGTGGGGTGACTTGCAGGCACTACTACTTCTCTTGGAGGGAGTTTTAACACTTGTGGCAAGTTTTCTATTAAACTTTTGTAAACTGTGCTGGAGCAAAAGAGGCTACTTAAATAACATCTAGCAAGCATGCTTAACATTAAAAAAAAACCCCACCAAAACCTAAAACTAGCCTAAAAAACCCTGGCATTTTCAAGATAGTGAAATTCTTTCACTAGATCATGTTTTTACTAATTCTGGCTTCTGCTGATACTACTGACATGTGAGACTTCAGAAATACCTGCCTGGTCTCTCAGTCATGGAAATCAAAAGGCTTCAGTGTTGCAGTCTCAGACTTAATTTGTTGTGCTGAGTGATTAAGGGGATGGACAGTGATACTTAACCCACTGCAAAGATTTTTTTGATATATTTTTGAAACTAGAGCCAAGCTTTCCTCTGGTTACATGTCTGGCAATGTGTTTGTCTCATTCTTCAGAAATGGCAGTCAAATGCATGTGCATTTTTGATCACACAAACATTTGACTACAGCTCCTGAAGAAAGTTTTTTGAGGGTCCTAATTCCTGTTTTGTCACCGTGGAAGAAAACCTTCAGACCTTTTCTTTGTTCCGTAGGCGACTTTCTGACCCACACAGCTGGAGGGTTTATGCTGGGATTCTGAACCAGGATGAGATGCTCTTTAGAAGTGGATACAGAGTGCAAAAGATAATTTCCCATCCAGATTATGACACAGACTCTAAAGACAATGATGTTGCCCTTATGAAGCTGGAGACACCACTGAGTTTTACTGGTAGGTATTCTGCTCTTCTTAAGGGAAAAATCCAGTGGCAGTGAGCACACCTTTTAAAACTTTGGAATTTCATCAAGCAATCCTTGTAGATATTTATTGGAAGAACACAAAATTACCCATAGAGACAGAGGGCACAGCCTCTGATTTCCTAAGCAGGATTTATTTAAATCTATTACCTGGATAGGTGGTTTGGGCTCATTTCAATAATATACTTTCACCTCAGAATGCTCTATGGTGCTTCAGTTTAGCCACTGCTGCATGTGCAGACAGCTACAGATGCAGTGATGGAGCAGCTGATTAAATCCCAACTCAAGTCAGGTCAAATGATAAAAAACCCCTTCAGAACTCAACATTACAAGAAGTTCCTTTCATGAAAGCAGATGTAGGTTGTTTGTAAGCAATACAAAATAGAGAACAAGCCATTCTTTAAACTTGAAGTGCTTTTTGTCTACAGGCCCTTTGTGTTTCAGTGCATCAGTTCAAAGCTACGAGGAGTAATCTGAAAGGGATTTTCTGCTGCTGAAAGCAGGGAGATTGTCTGTTTTTCAGGTTTTTGTGCTGCACACTCCTTGTATATATCAGTACGGAATCCTGCTTGTCTTGTGATTATTTTCAGCAGAGTTTTGCAAAGAGAATGTAGAGCTGTAGTTTTCAGAAATTTTTCTTCATCTACTGCTCAGAAGAGCTGATGTTAATTTTTCTATTCAACCTGATGAATTAAGGTAGAACCATTAACTGCTTGTTCCTCACTTTGAGGTGAAGATTAGGTAGATTTGAGATGAAGATTAGGTAGATTTGAGGTGAAGATCAGATACCCCTCAGGCAGCTGGTAAACTTTCTGCTGCTTCCTGCATAGTCTGCCTGCAAGGAATGCAAAGTACAGAGGAAATGCATTGTGTGTAATGGATGGTGGCAGTTTAAATTTATTTTGAGCTCTGTCTGAACATCTGTTATTCTGTTTGTTTTGCAGAAACTGTGAAGCCAGTTTGTCTGCCCAATCCAGGAATGATGTTCCAGCCTAACCAGCAGTGCTGGATATCAGGGTGGGGAGCAGAGTACCAAGGAGGTAAAAAGTGCTTCTGGAATAACTTGATCTTTTACATAAACTAGTCCTCTTCATCCTATGAATATTGTTGCTTGGGCTGATGGGGCAGTTTGAATTAGATCTGTCCATGCACTGTTTTTTCACCCATTTTACAGCCCCCAGTATTTACCCAGGGCATTCAAAGCAAGCTGTGATGTGTTGCATTCAGCAGATTGCAAAGATCAGATCCTCAGATCAGTTCTGGGGGCCAGAAATACCCATCCAGGAGATAATTCTGTGCCCCTGCTGGCAGGGCCACCTCTCCTGCAGCAAGGGGTGCTGTGTGCCAAGCGTGTCCTGTGGATGTGGGACAGGGCAGGAGCTGCTCCTTTCCACCACCTCAGGCTGATGTAGAATGATTGCAAGTAAATTTGCAAGACTGGAAAAAGGAAAGGGAGGAAAGGGATTTTTCTGTTATAAGAAAGTTACTGGAGGAGGTTCTCCTGACCTCTTGTAGGCTTCTTACATCTTAAATTTCCATCCTGCACCTTCTAGGAACTTTATTTCATCTTGGCTGCTGGGATTTTTTGTAATAGCAAAGTAATGTGATGCTTATTCTGATTTTTGTCTTTGCACATTTGTGCATACTTCAATTCTAGGTAAAACATCAAATAACTTGAATTACGTTGCGGTGCCCTTAATAGAACGCTCGAGGTGTAATTCTGTTTATATCTACAATGGCATGATTCTGCCTACAATGATCTGTGCTGGAGACCTAGCAGGGGGAGTTGATTCCTGTCAGGTAATTATTCCTGATTAATAGGTAATAATGATCTGATTACTTTTGTGGCCTTGCTAGTAGGCTATTTTCTCTTTCTCTCTCTCTCTCTCTCTCTCTCTCTTTCTTTCTCTTTCTCTCTCTCTCTCTCTCTCTCTCTCTCTCTCTCTCTCTCTANTCCATCCTGCACCTTCTAGGAACTTTATTTCATCTTGGCTGCTGGGATTTTTTGTAATAGCAAAGTAATGTGATGCTTATTCTGATTTTTGTCTTTGCACATTTGTGCATACTTCAATTCTAGGTAAAACATCAAATAACTTGAATTACGTTGCGGTGCCCTTAATAGAACGCTCGAGGTGTAATTCTGTTTATATCTACAATGGCATGATTCTGCCTACAATGATCTGTGCTGGAGACCTAGCAGGGGGAGTTGATTCCTGTCAGGTAATTATTCCTGATTAATAGGTAATAATGATCTGATTACTTTTGTGGCCTTGCTAGTAGGCTATTTTCTCTTTCTCTCTCTCTCTCTCTCTCTCTCTCGTTCTTTCTCTTTCTCTCTCTCTCTCTTTCTTTCTCTTTCTCTCTCTCTCTCTTTCTTTCTCTTTCTTTCTCTCTCTCTCTTTCTTTCTCTCAATTACAAATAAATCCTATGGCCTCCAAAAATTAAAAATTTGCATTACATCTGGTTGGGCTTCTGGTTCCTTTGGTGGTGCATCTCTTTAAAGAGGAGAGCTTTTGTTTCATCATCTGAATGGCTGCCAGTGCTGAGTTCTCACTAAATGCCCAAGGAGGGTGAGGCTCCTTTTTAATGCTTCAAGGATGGCTTGTTACCTGGTACTTGAAAGTGATCAAATGCTCCTCATAACCACAGCGTTATTATCATTATTGTATTATTAACCACAGCATTGTGCTTGTGAACAATAAAGTCAATAATGCCAATCTTACTTAGAGGGATCTGGGCAAATTATTTTCATCCCTATTGGAATCAGACATCATTTAGCACCCAAATTGCCATAATATCTTGTTTTAGTGGCTCCCTAAATGGCAGGCAGGTTAATATTGAAACTAAAGCTGTGTTGCTGGAGTGAAATGGGTTGTGTTTTTCCTGGTGGCTGTGTCACTAACAAGGTGTTTGTGTCCCATGCAGGGTGACAGTGGAGGTCCTCTGGTGACTCTCCACCACTCTGTGTGGTGGCTGGTTGGAGACACCAGCTGGGGCACTGGCTGTGCCACTCCCAACAAACCTGGAGTGTATGGGAATATGACTGTGTTTACAGACTGGATTTATAAAAATATGCAGGTAAAATATTCAGAGTTTTTTTCATAAATTTTAAGGCCCCACATCCTGAAATATGGTTTTACTTAAAAGTTAATAAATAAATGTGACTTGCAAGCTGTTTTGTTGGGAAGCATCCAAGTTATTGTTAAGACAGAACATGAACCTTTGTTTTCTGTTTTGTTTTGTCTTTTAAACAGGCAAACAGATGACAACACTCTCCTTGCTAATCAATGTTCCTGAGGACAAGAGTAAATGAAGCCATGGGGGCCTGGGATATTTATTCACTTTGCAGTTGATTTGATTTTTCCTCTTTGATTTTTTCTTTTTAAAAGTAACATGAAGGATTGCACACTTGGTTCTGTGCAGGCTACAGTGATGGATCTTAATCAGTGAAGGTTGATCACAACAAGCACCTTTCTTTTCCTTGTGGTGCCTGGCAGAGTCATTCTGTCAACTGCTTGCTGAAATGTCTCTCTTTTGTTGAGTAACTTATGCTTGATGATCAGGCTTATAATGACAACTTAAATCACAATTTCATTTCAGATTTTCGTAGCAGGATGCTAAGACAGTTTAGTAGTTTTTAAATTAAATGTTAAGTAATGTGAATATTGAATCTCTGAGCTGCTGGTTGGCAATTTTAAAAGAAATGAATGTTTTTTTAGTATAGAATTACAAAATGGTTTGGGTTGGAAGGGATGTTAAGGATCATCCAGTTCCAACCCCGCTGCCATGGGCAGGGACACCTTCCACTATCCCAGGTTGCTCAGAGCCTCATCCAGCCTGGCATTAAACACTTCCAGGGCTGGACCATCCTCAACTTCCCTGGGCAACCTGTTCCAGTGCCTCACCACCCTTGTAGGGAAGAATTTTCTTCCTAAAATCTAATGTAAATGTGCCCTCTTTCAGTCTGATGTCACTACTCCTTGTCCTGTCACTCCATGTCCTTGTCCAAAGTCCCTCTCCAGCTCTCTTGTAGGCTCATTAGGGACTGGAAAAGGTGCTGAGGTCTGCCCAGAGCCTTCTCCAGGCTGAACAACCCCAGCTGTCTCCATAGCAGAGGTGCTCCAGCCCCTGAACACCTTTGTGGCCTCCTCTGGACTCGCTCCAACAGGTCCATGTTGGAGATCCCAGAGCTGGATGCAGCATTCCAGGTGGGGTCTCAGGAGAGTAGAGAGTGAGGGATATATATGAAGGGAATTTTTCATGCACTACAGTACAGGCACAGAAAATTAAAAAAAAAAAAATATACTGTCTATTCAGGTAGTTAAAAATCCTCAGGATCTCAATCAAAGTCAGATTGTTGCAGTCTGGCTGCCTCAGACCTTACAAAATGTGCTGCTCTGAACCCAAAATGGGCACTTTGTCAGTGTGGGGTTTGGACAGGGATGCCCCAGAGCTGCAGCAGGAGGGGTCCCAGTGCTGAGGTCCCTGGCTGAGCACACTGAAGGTGACTCTTGACCTCTCCCTGCTGTGAAAGGCAAAGGGCAAAGGTTTCCAGGCAGGCTGTGCTGCACCTCCAGCTGCAGACACACACACACACAGAGACTGGATGTTTTGTACAAGGAAACTCAAAGCTGATGAACTACCTCATTTGTTAAATTTGGCTTCTGATTCTTTAGAGCTCTCCTTTATGTATCTGCCTGTATGTTTTTAGCAAAATGTAATTCGTACCTGAGTGCCACCTGAAGGAGGAATTTGAAAATAATTTATAATCGTGGTAGAGGATCAAAAAGCCATATCAAGTCACTTTGTTAAGAAGGATAAATCTTTATTGAATGAAATCACTCCACTGTCTCGTTTTCTCTTTTGGTACTGAAATGCAATTATCTTACATGTAAACACTGCACCAAATAAATTGGTTTTTTGTTTTCTTTTTTTTTTTTTAACAAATAGTTTTCTTTTCTTGTGCTTTTTATCTCTTTTCTTGGCTTTTTTTTTTTTTGGAAGCAGTTGCTGGATTCAGTGTATGAAGTGCTTTGAGAGTCTGATTAAAAAAAAAAACAACAACAAACAAAAAAAGAAAAACAACTCAAGAGGGTGAGCCAAGAGATTATTTTAATTCCAATATTTCAGGTCCTTGAACAAACCCAGGGAATAAGAGCAGGATGTCCAGGAATGCTGAATGTCTTTGGTGGCTGGGTCTGATGAAATCACTCTGACATAATTGAATTAAATAAGGAAGTTTAGCCTGCAGGCAGTGGCTTGAGGGAGTCACACCCTATTTTGTCATTCCACCTCATGCTGCCTGGAGCAATGTGTCCTTGCCTCTCCTCTCTAGGTGTGAGATGGGTGTTTCCAATAGCACTTGTGCATCAAGTGCACCTTGGGGGATGGGGGAATACCGTGAAATAACCAACGAATTTAAAGTACTTTCAAAACAGAAATTAAAAAATTAAGTTGTTACAGATATGACACACTTTTGCTGTGGCTTCTGACCTGCAGCACTGCAAGTCAATAATAGCAAAATCATGTACTGGAAGAAAGGAGAGAGTGGCTGCAGTGTTCAAGGTTAAGAAACGTGGATGTTGGGGTGAATGCTGTACCAAAAGTCAGGCACCAGCTGCAGTTCCATGCCACAGGGACAAACACTTTTTGTCATCTCTAGCCTGAGGAGAAGGCTTCTCTTGTAAGAAACTTGGAAATTACTACATCACACACTGGTATAAGCACATTTTTTCCTAGCTGGATGCAGATGTTACTTTTGGTGCTTTTGATTATTAAACCAAATCTTCCCTGTGGAAGATGTCTGTACACAGTGTGTGATATATTTTGCATTGGCTTCCACGAAATGAAAGAGCTTTTTTAAAGGTTCTTGCCCTGGAGAGGGAAAGGAAAAAGGCAGCAAAACACATGATGAGACACCCTTGTGGTGTTTAACATCCTGGGAGGTTTCTTTCCTTTTGGACATCCAAATCCTGCCCTCTAGTGAGTTGCCCATCAGTCCCGAAATTTCAGGTGCTGCTGCAGAGGAAGAGCCTCTTGGCCTTCTGCAAATCAGACAGCTGGGAAAGGAGACTGAACAGAGCCCATGGCATCCTCTGGATGCACCAGTCACATCAAAGAAATAAACTTTCTTTTCCTTCTAGGCTGGAACGGTTTCATGCCCCCTGTGTGCTCCCTCTCTCCCTCCTGGGCTGAGACTTAGTGGTGACACTTTGCAGAGGTGTCTTAGGTGACAGCAGGAAAGAGAACAACCCCAGCAAGTCAAAAACACCAAGGGAAGTGGGAGATCATGAGTGTCATGCACTCAGCTTCATTGAGGAAAGCTAGATAATTTGATTTCTACAGTTTGTGTATTATACAGCTTCCATCATTAAAAAGAGAAAAAAAACCAAACCAACAAAACATATAATTCTCAGAGTGTTAGCTTTTTAATAGTTGCACAGAATTCATAAAGAAAATGTTTAAAAATGGGATAATGTTTATTTAATCACAACTCCCCCAGTGGAGCTCTTTATGCAAAGGCAGCTGTCTGTTTGAATATAACTGATTCTTGAAGATAAAGAAAAACTGAACGCTAGAAATTAGTATTAAAGGTCTGGGCTAACATTACATTTTTATGGGATTATATGAAATTCATCAGTAATGCTAGAAGATGAGGAGAAAAAAAAAACTTATGAAAAACATAGAAATTACAACAAGCTGAAGTCTCTCAGGTACTGACAGGCTTTGGTGAGACGATCAACTCTTTGGCTGAGGTAATTCCTGGTTTTAGCAGCTTCAGTGTCCTCCTCAAGGAGAAAGTTTAACTTCTCTTTTTCCTGTAAAAGTTGCAGCATAGAGGTCTGCACGTTTTCTCCAAAGTCATGAAGGACAGAAGACAGGATGATCAGAGGTATCTGATTGGAGAGACGTTTACTTGCTCCCTGCAGGATGGGGGGGGGGAAAAAGGCAAAATACTAAATTGGTAAAAAGAACTGAAAAATGAAGGGTCAATAAGTAATCTGGTAAAAAAGTGGTTCCAAGGTTTTAAAATGTTGGACTGAGTTACTGTTCGAGAAGGGAGTGTTAAGAACTAAAAAATATTTGCAACCAATGTCTTTTGTGCCTGCAATCTAAAAATTAGGAGTCATGGGGCTGTCAGCTGTTGCTTTTCTTCCCTCAGCAAACTAAAGCCAAGGCAGGCTGTTCTCTGCTCAGCTCTGTCAGCTGTCCCTGGGACAAGTTACAGGAGGACATTCCTGACAGACAGAACTTGTGCACAGTTTCTGGTGTCTAACCTGTCTTCACTGAATGCTAACAATGTGTTTGATGCAGGAAATCAGAGTGATTTTTCCTAAAGCTGGTAAATTCCTCTATCAGATGGTGGTATTTAGATGGTGTTTCTGATGTGGTTGTCCTTTTAAGATTAAGACAGCTTTAGAGGAAGCTTTAGCCTTAAGAGGAAATGTCTTTAGCAGTAGTGAGACCACACTGTGCCTACATTACATCTATTGATATCCCCACGAGACAATTTCCTGTCTGACCTGACCAACTGCTGGTTGATTTATGGATGCAAACTGAAACAAACTGACCCAGAAGAGCTTGTGGGGCCCTTTCCCCATGGACATCCACAGGGTTTGGGGCCCATCTGGTGCTTTTGGGCAACACGAGGTCCTAAGCCTCTCTCAGCTCTGGGAAGTGGCTGCCTCCAGCCCTCCTGCTGCTGGGTGAGCACTTAGACCTAAGTGCCTGGCTGCAACTGAGAGATTCTGTCTTTTTGTGGTACAACTTGAAAATGGCATTCCTAGGTTCTATAGGGTGTAGGCAGCCATGGACACTTAAGAGCTTCCATCTCATTCAAACTGTAAGTCAGTCCCATGGAGTTGCCCCCTGGCACTTGGGGTTTGTTGAAAATGGCTCTCAGGGCATTTACAGAAACATTTAACTGCAGATAAGACATACAGCAGAGTGTGTAGCAAGGTGGGATGGAAGTGCTTATGCACTTCTGGCTTTTTTCTTGCTCTATGAAAGCCAATGGTTTTTTCTTCATCAGCCTGAGCAGCCTGACCATTTAATTGCAGGGATTTGTCACAAAGCCTGCTCTTGGAATTCAAAGTGAGCTGCTACTTACCTTCCTGAATTATTAATATTGAACTTGTTGCTTTCTGAGGGAGTTTTACAACAAAGCAAACCTTGATACTGCATGTTCTCTTTTCTGTTTTTCTTTAACATAATCCTTTGTTAAAACATCCCATTTGTCTTCAGAGACTTCACTTACAGGGTGCTATCTGCAATACAGCAGATGAACTCTGATCTCTACAGACAGCTGATAGATTTTAATGTAATGTTTTATAATTGCTCCTCCTGCTGTAGTAGTTTAGGATCTGACTGCAAGCCACTGACACCACTTTCTGCTGGCTGCAGGAATGTGCAGAGTGGCTTGAGGCTGACCTGAGCCAGACTAGGAGGTAGCTAACAAGTGATTTAGGAGCCAGCTGTCACTTTGGCACCTTCAGGCTTTTCTCATCTCCATATCCTGCATCCTGCAACCTGCTGATACAGCCCAGCTTTGCCCTGACACTCTGATCACTGGTCAGAAGCCCCAAGTAGTTTGCACAGAAGCTGAGCATGGACCTGAATGAGGCACTTGGATACCCCCTGGCTACTCCCTGCACAGTGCTGGTGTGGCATTCAAGGCTGTATTGACTGCAGCAAGATCTGGGTGAGGGGTATCTGCTGTAGCATTCAGGGGGCAGCAAATCTGCTGCATCACAGCCTGTGAACTCACAGAGAAATAGGCGCTGGTGTGAGAAGCCATCTCCGCGACAACAGCCGACTGCTGATCTTTCCCCAGGGCAGCGTTTTCTGCCTTAAAAGTATTTAAATCACTAAGGTAAAGGTCATCCTGGCAGTACACAACTCTCTCCATTTTAAACTGTGCCCGGATATGTCTTTCAGCCTCTGCTGCTTGTTTCTCTCTAATGTCTTCAATTTTCACCTAGAAAAGAAAGGAAAAACAAGTTCTGAGACATTTGCTTCCTTTGGGAAGGTGTCAGTGCTTAGCAGTGTCCCCAGGGAATGGCGAGGTGTTCAACTGCCCTTGTGCAGCACTGTCTAATCCCAGAACATGGGAACCTGGAATAATGCTTTGGATTGTGGTCTCTCTGTTGTCAAAGAGCAGGAAAATGTGGCAGCTTTGTCCCCTCCTTACCCACCAGTGGGATCAGTCCAAACTTGATGCTTGGAACCCAAAGGAAAATATCTCTTGTCAGCAAACCAACCCTGTCTAACCCCTCTCTGTCTGGTGCTTTTATTGCAGCCATCTGACTATTTCTGGCCTTTTTAACACTTCCACCTAAAAGTCTGTGGGGGCGGCAAAGTTCCCTCAGTCATGCTCAAATTCCCTTAAAATGCTTTCCTAGCATCCCTAAGAAAACACCCCATCTCTTTCCCCATGTCCAGTGTTTGCCAGAACTTCTTCCCTCTTTATTCCTCTTTGTGTTACACCTAAAGACCCTGCCTGAGCACCTCTGTGTTTGGATGAAATAATTTATTTGTTCACTGTCTGGTTGGCCTGGGAGCTCAGCAGGGTTTTGATACAATTAAAATTTCAATGGCTTTATACCTTGTATGAAATTTTGAATTGTAACATGATCCATTACTTGTTTTACTCAAACTCTGGGTTTGACCATGCAAGTCAAATATGCCTCTGAGTTTCCTTTTTCAGCAGTACCCTCTGAGTGGACTCTGTTACCTGGCTGCCAGCATTGCTTCTTATCTTTT
>VZTT01008788.1:80213-95793 GCA_013400855.1 Buphagus erythrorhynchus
AGCCCCAAGAAAAAAAAGAAATCTCAGCTTTTATGATTTCTGTTCAACATTTGTTGCTAGCATCGAAACAGACACTTCACACATTAAATTGGCTTCTAGGCTGCAGCCATCTCTTTTTTTTAGACCTGCATTATTAATGTGTGCAGATTAATTGCAGGTACCTCTCTTCCTACTTACATGAATAACTGCTAAGCCTCATCCCAAAATTTCTCCTTAGACCTAACAAGTGCAGATTGCTCAAAGAGACAAAGGAATTCATTTTGGGGCAAAAAGTGAAACAACAGAGTAAGAGTGGGGAGGATCTGTGCCTTCTCCTTGCCTTACCTTGTCTTCTTCTCTGAAAAACTCCTTCTCTAAATCCTTCTGTTCACAGTTAGGCTTTTTCTCAAACATTTTCTCTGACATCACAGCAGCATCTTCTGGGTCTGGTGGGAGAGGCACTGTAGCGGCTTCTGGAAATGGTTTTACAAAAGAAAATAAAAACCCCTCTTTCTTTGGAGGATTTTTGTTTTTTCCAGGAGGTTGTTTGAATGCTGCTTTGTTTTTATCCATGGTCTGCTGATATATTGGGCTTCCATGTAGGTTGTCCATAATAAACACTGGTCACTGCCTGATCCAGCCACTCTGAGATGCAGTCTCTGAAATCAAACATGAGGCAGTGAGTGACTCCAACAATGCAACAATGATAAGAGCAGAAAAAAATCAAGCACCACTTTTATTTCCTGATCCAAACCCTTGGCAGGTACCTTGGTAGGTACCAAGTGCCACAGATCTTTTCAAATCACTAAAATTGGTCTCCAGAGGATAGAGTTGAAACACTTCTCCCTACTTTTCTTAAGCTTTCTTTTTGATATTTGAAAAAAAATTGCCATGAGAAAAAAACAGTATTTGTTTTTTGGGAAAGAAAAAAAAACTTACACCAGTTTTTGCAAAACACCAATTCTCCTCAATGAAATATCAATGAAATATTTTGCTGAAAGGTGTTTGGAGAAGCTGTCAGTATCAAGGCAGGATTGGAGGGAGTGTGAATCCTTAACTTCCTGGGGTCAGAAGGGTAGGGCTGTGGGCTGGCTCCAAGCCATAGTCTGCTAAGTGGCCATCTCACCTCTTTGTGGAAGAAATACTTGTCAGAGGCAAGTCTGACACCTGTTTTAGAAGCTCTGTACCTTGGTCCCCTCCCCTATAGCTTAAAACCCTCTGCTAAAAGCAGACTTTGCTTCACATGATGTTAGAGAAGGGAGGACGAGGAAGCTTTTTATTTCCTTCTTCAGCATTTTCTTATGGAGAAGTTTTCTTTTCGATGGGTGACTGAGGAAATTAGTGGCTTTTGGCATGACATTATCCAGGGGAGGTGATTTTCAGAGAGAGTGACTTAAGGAAAAAAAAAACAACCCCAAGAGTCCTTTTTCAAAGCTAGATTTTTTAGCCTCCCTCTGCCAAAACCAAGATCTGTTTAACACTTTGGAAAACAAATTAGTAGAACCACATCTTGAAATAACTTCCTGCTCTGTTAATTTTTTTTTTGGTTGAATTAAGTTTACAGGTTTTCTAATTTAAACCAATGCCAAAATAGGATGATCAGACACAATGTAGGTTATACTTTCAATTTGTAAAACAAGTTTAGAAAAAACACCACACATTGTAGCAGAACAGTTGAGAGAAGGTAGTGGGCCAGGCACGAGAAGCTGAACACAGTGACTGTGTGGGGATTTATAATTAGATTTTTTGCTAATACAGTATGTAAGTATTGCCAGTGCAATATCAAAATAACTTTATCATGTATACAATGGATTATAATCAGGTTCATGGTACTTCTGCTGAGTCACAAGTGAGACTCCCTTGCTTCCAAGACTTCTCAGAGCAGTCTAGGTGCACCTGCTCCACCCAGTCCCAGATTTGGTCAGCAGCCCATGTCTAAAGGGTTACAACATGAGCAGGTTCAGCTGGAAATGTACAGATTTACAGTCTTTGGACTTGCAGAATTCACCACTGCAAAGCCATAAAGCACCTCTAGAGCTACTATAGGATTTTATGTCTGTATTTGGGTAGACCTTGGGTATTTTAACACCTGTCCAAATGTGCTGGAGCTGGAGGTACCTTATGGGCATCCCTAGTGGGGATGGGGAGAGAAGGGGATGGGGAGGAGGAAAATCAACCCAGAAACTTCCTGCAACTCTGTGACACCAGTTTGCCCTGTTGGCACAGTCTCCAGCAGCATTTTATATCCTTTTTGTGGCCAATGTGCACCAAAGTCAATCGCAAACATCTCAGTTCCCGATTTCTAGAATAAATAATTATGCAAATGTCCAGACATCCTGCAATACCCACCCTGGTGTGTTTTGTTAGGACAAACCCCATGGCCATAACAGAGGTGGAGGGGATGTAGGGAGGGCTGAGGATGCATGAAGAGGCCCGACTATCTTTAGTTACCCTTTACAAACATGGAGATGGGGTGCAGACCACAGGGTGCACACACACACACAACACCCCTGCATAAAGATACCTGCAGTCAGCACCAGAATAAACAATCGTGTGGATTTCTGAGGCTCTTCTCCCCTGGACCCAGAAAAGGTGAGAGGGTTCTGTAACTCTTCCCTGAGCCATACATAGGGATTTCTTTGTGTACTGAGCCGTGACAATATCAGATGGAAGAGAGGAGAAGAAAATAAAAAAGCTGCAATTGTAAAGAGCCCTTCTACAACGGGGCAGAATCCACATGTGAAACGTGACACCTGGATGATGTGGTGATACTGAAAGTCTGCCAACAACTTCCTCTCACCAGAGCTGCCCCTGCCTCCCTTGTCAGGACAATACTGGTTTCCTTGAGCTTTACCTTCAGAATTTGCCTGCCTGTGTGTGGGAAACCTCTCCCAGCACAACACAAAGCGCTCTGCTGCACACCCAGATTTGCACAAACACCAACCTGCTGATGGTTCTGAACAGGAGTTGCTTTGTTTTTCTGTAACTTCCCCTTGGCTTTGCATCTGGAGAAGATGAAAACCCCCTCTTAAACCCAAGGTGCAGTGCTGAACCCACACAGCTCTCAGATTTATTCACTCTCTGTCCAGCCACAGGAGCACATAGACTTCTGGCTGACACATCCTGTGACTTCAGGATATTTGGGTAAAGCTCACAGTTTTCATGTTGTATGTTTATTAACTCTAGCTGTCTTCTCATAAAGAAAGTTAAGCAATGTAAAGCTTATTATTCTACTAATAAATAGTGCTGGTTAGATCATCTTGCTGAATAATGGCTTTAAGAAAATTAAATGCCATCTCTCAGTTGTCTCCTTTTAAAGAGGAAATAATACTAACATATTTTCTTTTTTTTTTCCACCCCAGAAAGCAAAAAAATCCTGCTCCTAGCAACCCTGTTTAATCACACTTACTTTAGACACTTTATGCAGCCTTGTCACATTATAGGGAATGAAGGTAACAGTAAAAAATTGCATTACTCTTTTTAGAAGAAGGAAAGGAGAAACTTACCCTTGAAGGTGTCCTGTAGAAAGGAGAAGCAGTGACTTTCTGAAACTTCTTCAGATGCTTTTTTATTTATAGGCTCCACCTTCCCATTATGACAAGAAGCAGCAGAAATGAAACTAATTCTCATAGGACAAGTATCTGGCTTGTGTGGAAATGACCAGTCTGTTTCAAAAGACAGAGCTGCCACGAGTGGGCACCACTTGCTTACCTTGTAAGTCCACAGTGAAGGGGGGACCTCACAGCCAGAAGTTCAGAGAGCCAGAGAATCCTGGAATGGTTTGGGTTGGAAGGACATAAAGATGATCTTATTCCACCCCACTGCCATGGGTAGGGACACTTTCCACTGTCCCTGGCTGCTCCAATCCCCATTCTACCTGGCCATGGACACTTCTAGGGATCCAGGGGCAGCCACAGCTGCTCTGGGCAACCTGTGCCAGGGCCTTGCCACCCTCACAGGGAAGAATTTCTTCCTAATATCCAATCTAAAGCTACTTTCTTTCAGTTTAAAGCCATTCTCCCTTATCCTATTACTACCTGCCCTTGTAAAAATCTCTTGTCTTCTTCTCATCAAAGCCTCTCAGATGAGCAGCCACACCTCTGTACCGCTATTCAACAGATGAAACCCAGGTGAACCTAAGCTTAATCACTGCTGAACTTTTAGTGAATTGTGAATTATTAATTAATCACTGTGTAGCCTTAGGATATTCAGCACTAATGCAGCAAATGCATTTATCAAAGGCAATTCTGAATCTGTTACAGCCCTCACCTCAAAACACAATTTTTGACTTGACCAAACTGTCAGGCATATGTGAAATTCATAGTGTTAAGGTGACAGCTTTGTGGCAGCTCTGGAAATAACACAATGTGTCGGGTTGTTTCCTTTCATTTCCTTGAAAACTCCTCACAACACAGCTGAGCTCCTCCTTCTTTGGCTGTACTGTGTAATAGGGTGCCAATAACTGAGCAACATCTTGCCTTTCCTCCCCCACGAAACGGCATTTCAGTGAGTCAGTTCACTCACAGCTGGGGCAGAACCTGCTGGTTCAGGTTGCTGTGCCCCACTCCCACTGGTGTTGCCTGCTGGGGATGCTGATCCTGTGCCTTCCAGGGGACCCTTTCAGCCTCCTCATCCCTCTGAGCAAAGAGCAAGTGGGTGAGGGCCCCCTCCACAGGAGAAGGAGTATTTTTTCCACCTCTTAGTGAGACTTTCCATCCCAGCCAGGGTAGCAAACCATGCCACCATTCACCTGGGGCTGTGCCTTGGCTGCCAGAGGCTGCAGGGTATGGCTGAGGTTGTTGGATGTGGGTGAAAAGACAGCAAAGTGACAGTGTCATTCATCTCTATTATGCACTGCTTCAGGATGGTTCCCAGTTGTTTCTCATGACCTTGTGATAAATGTGATTTGTGCTAACTAAATTGTAACTATATTAGCAAAATTGTACTCATATCAATGGAAAATAATAGTTATAAAGCAAAAAACAACAACAAAAAAGGAAATTATGAGACAAAGCAGATGGAATCCTCCAGGTGTTAGATGGGAGTAGTAGAAGGATGTAGGTCTGATAAGCAGCATCTAGAAATAGAAAGTGTTGTCCTTGGAATGGGCCAAATTGGGATGATTCCACGCATGGAACTTGAATAAGGTTTTATTGTGGGAACATATGCTTAGCTACATAACCCCAAGCTTAGTGTGCTTGCACTACCTGCAGGTTACACATTGGTCATTGATGAAGACAAAGAGCCTTCATCAGAAATAAGACCCTCAAAAGAATGAGAGACCCCTAACCACTAATAGAGCATGCACAACACAACATACTGATGTAGATTNATTAAAAAAATTGCTGTTAAATTTAATCTTGTTGTCTGATAAATTGAACAAATAGAACGTCATTCATAACAACCTTGTGGTGCTGCTTCTTCTGCTATTTGCTCTCCTGCCCTCATTTTTTGGTTTTTTTTTTCCCCCTTTGGTGTTAATAGGCTCCAAGCCATTAAGCAACACAAGTATACTTTGTTCAGTCAGGGGCTTTGCAAGCTGGATCCCCCCTTGCTTCTCACTCCCTCTGGTTTTGCCCATTGCCTCTGATCAGCTGTTCTCAATTCCTGGCTGTTCTGGTGAGTTTTAAACTGCCTTTCTCAGGTCCATGGGTCTGACTGCACAGCAGTCACACTTCTCTGGACTTTTTCCTCATTCCTCACCTGGCAATGACTCAGAGGACTTGTTCCCAAGCTCTGGCTGTGGGTGGCAGGATGTGACACACAGCGAGGCTGGGCACAGGCTGCAGCAGGACACCACAGCTCTAAGCTGTCCTGGCCTCTTTCACCACCCCTATCCTTGCACTTAATCATACAGATCAATCTGAAGGAGATTCTAAGTAAAACTCTTGTCCCAAAATGGCTTTTTTCACCCTGTGTGCAGGCTGATCCTCACACAGAATTGAGGTATTTGGTTTATTTACAGTTGTGCACAGAAAGAGGGACTGGGTGGCAAATCCACAAAGCCAGCCCAGCGACTATCAAAACTCGTCACTATACGCAAAGACATTCATGTTCACTGGCTATAAATCACAGAGTTCTCTTATTGACTAATATTTTATCTTCTATTGATTAAATTATTCATTTCTTTTGCTAATTAGTCCTCATGCTCAGTTTTCTCTTGAGTCAGTGAGTTTTTTGGGTGGGTGGGCAGTGGGTCAGTGGTTGTGATCTCCCTTGTCACTTAGTTTATTCACCAAGTGTCCTTGGTTTGTTGGTTCAGCAGTAAGTTATGCCTGGCTGCAGCTGATACATTATCTCAAGTTTCTTCTATTCTTTTTTTTTTTTTTTCTACAGCTGCTGCAATTACTGAGACACATTAAACATAATTTATTTTCTAGGGATTTGTTCCTCATTTCCTCCGGTTGAGGCTGTGAAGCCACAACAGCACTCAAAAACCTCACTTTTCATGAACATCACACATTTTCCCGAAATTAATCACAGGGATGACTGGCAAGTCAATTGCTTCAAGATTTTTCAAATGCAAATACTCAGTGCTGCAATTAAGACAAAGCATAATAGGGTTAGCATTAAGAGAATGACAACAGGGTGAAGTAGCTTACTGAAAATCCCTGTAAGCTGTTGTGACCAAAACCTGTCCCACCATTGATGCTCTGCAGGAATAGCTGCACCTTTCTCCCTGTTGTCGGATTTTCCCAGCTGAATGCTAAGACAGTCTGGCTCTACTCATCCTCCAGAATGCAAAAGAAAGCATATTTTAAACCTAAAGCAGTCAAATAATTATTTGTCCATGATTATTTGTTTTATTGCTCTTAAATCCTGTACCAGCCTATACTGCTGAGAGCGAGGCTTCTTCGCTGGTGTCTGATTCAGACTGACCCTCTCCAAACAGCATTCAGGATGTCATTCTCAGGTTCCTCTGAGCTCTGGTTCATTATTAAACAGCCTTCCATGCCTTTTCTTGTGAGGTGCATAGAGGTTTCTGAAAAAGGTTTTCAAGCATTTAACTTGCAGAGTCCATCTTGTCCAAACAGTTGAAGGGGACATCCTGGCATACAGAAACTCGTGAGTTAATTTAGTGTCTCCAGCTGAGTATTCTGTGGGTTTTAGGAATGGCTGTGAAGCTCATTTTCCCATGACCCCAACAATCAGAATTGTAACTCTACTTAGCAGACCCTTGCAGTGAGTTATTACTGAATGTCTGGCTCTGCTATCCACTAGAAATGCCTGGTTTCAGCTGATGTATTATCTTAAATTTCTGTCTTCTATTCTTTGTTTTCTATAGCTACTGCGACTACTGAGACATGTTAAACATAATTGATCTGTTTGGGAGCCGTACACCAATACTAGTGATTAGCTTATGAATTTTCAGCAGTGCCTTTGTTACGTGGTCAGTTCAGTTTTGTTTCATCACAGGACTATGTTGCAAAAAAAGGAGGAACTCAGAGCAGCATCACTTGCTGTGAACAGTGAAATCAGGGTTCTCGTTTCTCCACGTGTCAAGAGTTTGATTCTTCTATTTTCTCCTGAAACAGCAAAACAAAAACTTGACTCCCTTAGCAGGAAATATTATATCAATGTAAGGCATTAAAAACAGTTTTCATGTTTATGTAATGATTTATAACAATTTGTTTCATTGGCAATACAGTTCTACAGATTAACACAACAAAGACGTTTAAAATAGACTAAGCAGAATTTCATTCAAATCTGAGAGTGCAGAGTATATTTTGAAATAATTTTAATGAACAGAAAAATGGAGCGTGATGCAAAAGATGAATGACCAAGCATTTGTCAAAGCCATTTCACATTATAATTTAAAAAGAAATCAAAATACAGTGTAAATGCACTAGTTGGCAGTATCATTTTGTGACATAAACCCCTAGGAAAAATCCTTAATCATAAAATTATTCAGATATTATACTGGATGCTGTCTAGTCAAACCTTATAAATCAAAGTGATTCAGACTGTGTTGTCTTGGGCTTTATCCCAGTGAGTCTTGAAAACCCTCAGGTATGGAGATTCCACAGAATGAAATTCATTCAAATGACTGACTAATGACTTTTTTTTTTCCCTTCCTCATATCTGGTTGGATGTACCCTCCATGTTTCACTTCCTACACAATGTCTCTTCTTCCCCCACTGTGCATTTCTGCACAGAGCCCAGTGCTAGCCCCTCTGCCAGAGGTGCTGGGGGGCTGCTACAACCCCCCCCTCAGAACCACCCCCTCCCCAGTGTCCTGGCTGTGGCTGGGACAGGGTTAATTTTCGTTCTGGTAGCTGGTTCAGAGCTGTTGATACTACACTGATGATTTGCTGTTGCTAACTACTGTTTACCCTCGGTCAAGGACACTTCAATTTCCCGTGCTCTGCCAGGAGGGAGGAGAGCTGGAATGGCCAAAGGGATATTCCATACCATGGAATGCCATGCTCAGGGTTTAAATGGGTAGAGTTAGCCAGAGGGGTCCTATTGCTGATCAGGGACAGGCTGAGCATCAATCAACAGGTGCTGAGCAACTGTACTGTGCATCATTTGGGCTTTATTTTTAAAAATTTCAATTAATAATTATTATGATAATATTTTACTTGTTCCAATTATTCAACTGTTCTGATCCCAGCCCAGAAGATTTTTTGTGATTCTCCTCCACATCCCACTGTGGGGGTGATAGATGGGAGAGTTACTGCCTGGAGGATCTTTGCAGATGCAGTGCAAAGCTGCTTCAGCACAAGCTGGTGGAGACAAAAAGCAGCGTGTGCCATATGATGGGAAGGAGCGGGTGGTGATTTGAAAGCCTTTAAAATAAACAGAGGAATGGAAAGGTCAGAGAGAAAATACAACTGGGAGAGGGTGCTTTCTTGGTGGGGGGGGAGTATGCATGAAAAGGTCTGAAAAATACAACATCAGTGGGTGGAATGCTCTCCATGGTTCAGAGAAGAGACACACTTAAACCAGAGCCACTCTTTAGTCCCTGAGCCTTGCCTTTGTCTAGTAAGGGATGAGCTACAGGGAATTGTGTGATTTGCTGTGTATGAACATTTCCACCTCTTCCTGCAAATGTCTCAGGTGTATTTGTCTGCTGTTTGACTTGGCAGAAGTTCGGGTCACAGTGTTTCACATGCAGGTTTCATCCTTACAATGAGAGAGGCAACCCTGAAGAGTGTGAAGAGTGGGATGAAACCAGACCTTGTTCCTGTGAGTAGCCATCAATGTGTGGCTTCCTGTCAGTCACAGAGAGGCAGCCAAGAGTGCAATTTGTCTGTGTGTGGTTTGGTGAGGCCTGATTGCCTTATGTAAACTGAATATTGTAATTAAGGGGATCATTTTCCAGTACAAAAATACCTGAAATTTGAGAGATCCAAATTACTTGAAGCAGTGGGAGCTGCTGACATCCCTAATACCAGGGTAATCCCATGTGCCTTGGACTATCCAGATAATGGGTTTTCTGCACTCAGGTCCTTCCTACCCATGCCTAGTGGGTTGAGTCCTCTTCAGCTGTGTGCAGAGACTTGCAGTTCCTGTTACCTACTCACTGTCTAGTGGCTTTCCCTTCTTCCAGCTTTCCTGCAATTTGTTAGGCACCAAAATTTCTGAGCAGAGGGGTGGTTCAGCCTGCAGGGCAGACAGTGGAGGTTCAGGATAAGCAGCACAGAGAATTTCTTCACTGAAAGGGTTGTTAAGCATTGGAAGGGGCTGCCCAGGGAGGAAATGGTGGTGTTGAAGAAATAACTGCATGTGGCACTCAGTGCCATGGTTCAGTTGATATTGTGGTGTGTGGTCATGGGCCTTGGGTTTTAACTTTTATATTTTTCAGAATCTCTGCTGCTTAGTGTTTAATTCTGAAACTTCATATTAGGTGTTAGTAAGGTCTCTTCACAGGGTAGTTAGGCAAAACAATTACTTTCTAGCTAGAGAATCAAGGACAACTGGTACCCAAAAAGCAGAAACAACAGCAAGGGAAAGGGAGCAAGCCAGGGGGCTGAGACTTCATAGCCTGGGGCTGTGGCTGGAGAATTGACCCCAATATGTAGATGAACCAAAAAACTCATGACCAGGATCCAACTTGGATTTGATTTGGGTGTAGCCCTGGCCAGGCTCTTGCAGTGCCCAAAGCGTATCCTTTCAATAAATACCTATTTTGTTCCTTTTGCTCTGCCTAGTCTCTGTTCCAGCTCAGCCTTTCCAGGCAACAGCCAAAGGTTGGACTTGATCTTGGAGGTCTTTTCCAACCTAATAGATTCTGTGATTCTGTGATTTGTAAGACTTCAAGCTTTCTGGGAGGAGAGGGTGGTTCAGACTATGCAGGGCAGACAGTACCTCTCCTGATTTTGCTACAGTGATCCTTCCTTCCATTCTGTCTGCCCTTCTTTCTGCCCCCATCTCCACTTTTCCCTCTTCCCCTGTGTGATCCTTGCACAGTTCCCCCCACTTGGAAGTGTTCACCCCACCTTGGAGCTAGGCACATGGAGCTCATCCTCCCAGAGACCCCTGATCACCAGAGGGAATCTGCAGGAAGCAAAGGACCAGACCCAGCTGTCACCCCCAAGGTTGGTGTGTGAGGATTCCAGTGGCTTCTCTGGTGGACCAAAGTGTTTCCTGCATTTCAGTGTTGAGCAGTGGTTTATTCCACAGGAACAGCATAGTTTGGTGGATCTTCTTGGGCTCCTTCACTGCAAATTTTGTAGTCATCAGAACGGATTGTGGTAGTGGGTAAAGCAAAGTGAAATTCAGATGTTCTGCTCGAGAGGCATGGAAGAGACTGTGGTTTCGGTGCTTTTTCAGAGTTTTTAGTAAATGTATAAATCTAATGAGGTAGAAACTTGGCTTCAACTTTTAAACATAGAGATTTATGTTTCCTTTCTGCTTTAAAAAAATATTTCCTTATTTCTAATAAATATTTATGGTGAGATCTGTAGTTAGTCCCAACCTCATGTGAATTCCCAGGCTGGTCACTTTTGGCCAGAGCTGGATTCATCAACCAGAGCAATGATGTTCACCTGAAAATGCTGTAACTGTTGGCTCTGTTCATAAATTGTCTGTGCTGGTGTGTTTGCCAAAGCCATTATTCCTGTCTGGACAGTGAATCTTGACCTAGGGTTTTTCTTTTTTTACACTATGAAAACCTCCACTCCTGGCCCAGGAGTAGCTTAAAAAGAGTGTCTAAAGCAAGGCAGTCTGAAGTCAGTCCAGGAAATGACATCTGAACTCCCTTTTTGTTGTTTTCCATGCTCCTGAGTTTGTTTCCAATTATACATTGCATTTTCTTATCTCTTTAGAAAATGATGAAATTTCCTATTGCAGAGGAACTAGATGGTACAAACTTCACTGAATAAAGGAGATTTGCTTTAAAGAGAAGTAACAAAGACCCTAACCCACCAACAGCTGATAAGGTGAAGTATTTTTCTGTCTCCAAATCTCAAGGTAATCAGAAGCAAAAACTGAAGTAAAGTACCAAAAAGAAAGAAGAGCTTTAACTGTACAATGGATTGGACGCTTCCCCAAAGCAAAGTCCACACAACAAGATTCCCAAAATTAATTAAATAACCCCAATGAGTAGAAGCTTTCAAAAAAGAGGAAGAGGAAAAAAGTGAAGAAAAATATCCCCCTTCAAAGACAGGGACCATTTCTTCAATTTATATAGGACAGTGTGACTAAGAATTGAAATCTTGTTATCTAAAATATTAAACCTATTTGTTCAAGGAGTATTAAAATCTGTTAATGGTTATTATGATGATGATATTTAAACAGTTGCCATCAGGACATTTACAAGTAGTGATATTTTTCTCTAACCATTTTTCTACTTCCTTAGTTTCTGATAATGAAATGGAAGACTGTTATCTGTTACAGATAACGCAAAAAAGGCAGTTCCTCACAGCTATTTAACAATAAAATATTACAGTTTGGGTGGGGCAGGAAGAGTCTGAAACCTAAAACACAGCATGTAGTGTGTTTGATTGTCCATGAACTGCTCAGGTGCAACTGGCTTTGCATGACCTTCCTCCTGTCTGTCTCTTCAATCTTGTTACATTAAAAATTACAGTGGTGAGTTCCTCAATTCATGTAAATTACTACCGTCAACAGGAAATTACATGGTAGCAAAGGATCTTGCAGAACAGTGGTAGGGGATTTTTGTGTCCCTCGAGGTGAATTAAACACATGTTTGCACTAAATGAAAAAAGATTTAATGAACAATATCCAGAGCAGAGTCCTACTGCCATAAGTGGTTCCACATGGACAGTGCAAAGGTGTGGCATGAGCTGATTCCTTACATTTGCCCTGGTATCCATTGTGTGAATGTTGGCATAGGACACCTCAACCCCGTGGTCCAGCCCCCAGAACCAAAGGTAGGCCCTGAGTGCTTCCATTGCACCACTGCCACCAAAATGCTGCAGCATTTCTTATCTCATCAGCCAGTGGAACCTCACTCCTTCACTCCCTCACAGGGAGCAGCCCTGGCTCTGGCATTCCTGCCTCCAGCCAGGGTAACCCTTTCCTGTCCTCATTCCCTCCACGCCAGATCATTCCTTGGTCTGGAATGACCATTGCTAAGAAGTTACAATTTTAATTATCCCCCCTTTGCCATATCAGAAAACAGATTATAAATTTAATTAGTGCTCACTCTTTGCTATGAAACACATCAGTATCTCACTGACACATTCATTCCACTATAGCAAAACATGAATAGAGGTGCAGACACCAAGCAGTGGACTGTGAGAGAAGGAAAATGCTTTCCCCATGACATGGGGTTGAGGAATACAATCAGTGCAGGTAGCTCAGAGTGCAGCTGCAGGAGCTGCAGGTTGAGCTCTGGGGGGTGGGAGCCCCAGGCAAGAACTGGCCACTGACCCTTTGCCCCTCCAAAGTCACAGGCATGTGTGACACCAGCCGGGGAAATAAATTGCTTTAAGGATCCAGATGCCTGAGACTCTGCTATGGGAAAATTGGGGTTGAGCTGCCAAGTCCACAAGCAAGCCATGTCATCTTGGGAATAAACATTGGATAACAGCATCATGAAACTTGCAGGGCCACATCTCAACTGCATCAGTTGTGCCTTATAAATGTTCAAGAACTCCAGAAACAGTCGTTTTCCAAGGAACAACAGTGATCCCTGACTGATCACATGTATGTTTCACCGATATTTTCTGGCTAAATAACATATATGTAAAACAAACCTTGTAAAACTCTAAATACAAATTCCTCTGTGGGAAATTCCTGGGGTATTAGACATCAGCATCAGCAGCATTAGAAAATGATGGCTGTAGTGATATACCCATAAACAGGGAGTATTTATGCTCTGCTGAGCAGGGTGAGGAAACCTTCCTTTCCTTAGTTTTACTGCATCCCTAATGGAGTTAGAGCCAGCCCAGAAAGATAAGAGATGTGTTGCATTCCCGCTGAGGTGCCCTGCAATAAAAACTGTGGGCAACTATCTCTTAGGTAACTCTTCAGCCCTCATTTTTAGTATAGTGCTATAAAAGTTTTAAGATAACAACAACAATAAAATAAAACCTCCTTTTTTTGTCCATGGAATTGTTAGGCAAGGGATCAGAGGAGTGCACCACAGGATTGGGGTCCTATCTGATGGGAATGTTACATAATCCAGAAGGGGAGAGTTGGTGAATTTCCTTTGTTGAAGTTCCCTGGGTACTTAGGGAAGTCCCGTCTCCCAGAACAAGGTTATTCTGCATTGGAGACTGACCATCCCTCAGCCCCTCCTCTGCTGGGGGTTCTTAGCTGCCATCAGCTGGAGCTGTATATAGACATGAGGTTTATGACAGGGAAGCCATGAACTTTCTGTGATCCTGGCCCATTCCCTGAAATGACACAAAAAAAGGCCTCAGAGTTCATCCAGATGAGCTGTGAGAAGTGGGACTCAGTAAACAAGGAGAGATTGCTCTAAATCAGTTGCTGGTTATGTACAGAGCTGCTCTCAGGCAGTGCTGTAGTCAAAGTGAACAGGGATTCAGGGAGTTCTGGTGAACCCTGCACTCCAGATATTTTACATATCGCTAATAATCACCAGTTGTTTATTTGTGCAGGAGCTGTAGCTGTGTCCGCCAATCCTGTCTGTCACACTGAGCAACCAGTTCCTAAACAAGGTCTAACTACAATGTACTTGCACACGCACATATATGATGAGTTGTAAGTGAAGGAAATGAAGAGCTTAATCAAGAAATCAGGAAATCCTCCATGTCAGGAGAAAGCAAGTACTACAATAAATATCAGATTCCCTGATCTTTAGTATTGGAGAACTGCAGAACATAGGGTGTGTCTTTAAAACATAAAACACAGACTCGTGATGAGTCACACAGCAGTGACCTGTGAAGGGCAGATGAACATTTGCTTTTAATTCATCTGTGACAGGAAATTGCTTTCATTTTGCTTTTAACACATCAGCTCCTGCAGCACAGTGAAGGAGAACTGACTTTCTGTTCTGATTTATTTTTGCAGCTCATCTAGTTCCAACTGATGCTCTGTTTCTGAGACATCTTTCCTATTTCTTTCTCTCTACCTCTCATTTCTTGTTGAATAAAATCCATGTTAAATAAAATCTGTATGTTGTCCTCATATGGTCTCCTTTGCACCTTCATTCAGGCAGAGGCATCTCTTCCTCATGGGCTCTTACACCTGTGCAGGTCCCTTCCAGCTGCAAGCATTCTGGGATTCTGTCAGCTTCTCACTTCCCTTTTCCTCTTGCCTCTGCTTCGAGATGGGAATGTGCTTGAGAAGGTCCAGCAAAGAAGCCTTTGCTGTCTGCTCTGGGAGCCCACATGGCTTCAGGACCTTGTCACCTGAATGTGTCTCTCACCCCAAAACGCCTTCCCTGTCCTACTCTCCCTAAGGAAAGTTCCCCTCTTTGCCCATCCTTGGCAGCACTCTTCTCGTCCCATTCTGCCCATTCTGGATGGTGGGGCCAAGGATGCCTTCACCGAGTTTGCTGGTGACACAAATATGGGAGGCGGAGCTGACATGCCAGAGGGTTGTGCTGCCATCCTGCGGGACATGGACAGGCCTGGAGAAATGGGCTGACAGGAATCTGGCAAAGTTCTGCACAACAAAGTGCCAAGTCCTGCACCCAGGCAGGAACAACTGCGGGGGCCGGTATATGCTGGGAGCAGCTGGCTGCAAAGGAATTTTGTGGAAAGGACCTGAGGGTCTTGGTCCACAGCANAAATGATTCACAGGCTGGAGCACCTCTCAGAGGAAGAAGGGCTGAGGAAACTGGGGGGTAGAGCCTACAAAAGTCTGCGGGGGAATTTGATGAGGGTGTAGAAATGTCTGAAGGGAGAGCGCCAAGAGGACAGAGCCAGGCTCTTACCACTAGCGCCCCAAAGACAGAACAAGACCCAAGGACACAAGCTGAAACACAAGAGGGTCCCTCTGAGCAGGAGGAAAAGCAACTCTTCATTTGGAGGGTGAGCAAGCACTGGAACTGGTTGCTCAGAGAGGTTGTAGGGCCCAAGGAGACGGTCAAAAGCCATTAGCGCGGACATGGTCCCGCACAACCGGCTCTGGGCGGCCCTGCTCGAGATGGGGCCGGGCCGACGGGCTGGGCCGAGGGGCTGAGACAAAGGGCCGGGCCAAAGGGGCCCAACTGAGCCCCGGC
>VZTT01008791.1:0-58857 GCA_013400855.1 Buphagus erythrorhynchus
TAGGGGAAAGTGGGGATCTGGTTTTTTGGTGGCTTCTGGGTGTAACTGCAGCAGCATCTTCCTAGAGTGCATGAACAGCACTGTGCAGGTGCGGTACTGGATTGGGATAAAGTGTAGAGGAATGGACAGAGGAAGAAAGGGAGCAGATTCACAGGCCAAAATAGCAACCTAAGTCGCTTAGGTCTCAGTGGAGGGCTGAGAGTTAACAAGTTGTGATGGTTTGCTGATTACCTTGATCAAAGTAACTGGGTCATTAATAGGCTTGGCAGCAAGGTAAATTGACTTAAAATATCTTTTGGTTCAAGTTCTTAGGTACACAGGGTTTTTTGTCTGTATTAAATTGTTAGCTGACTGGAGATCAGAGGCCCTGAGATTACTGCTGTTTATGATGAAAAGTAGGAAAGTGCACCTGTAAACCATTTTGGTGTTTATTCTTTCTTGCCATCATTTTGTGACAATAATAAAGTGAGCTATACCAGCCTAAAAATTAGCTTCCTAATGAAAGAGGGCTGATAAGAATGCCTAAGTGTCTGCCTTGTGTTTTACTTTGATTTTAAAATAAAAATGACTGTCACTACTTCCATTTTCTGATACAGAAGTTGTTAAGCTAATTTCTGTGCCTGAAAGCTGTTGGAGGTGGTACAGGAGTATTTCCAAATAGGAGACTGTGCTCGTTGAAAAAGTCTCTATTGAGCTTCTCTGCAGTGGTTTTTATTTTTCAGAAATTATGTCTACAGAAATCAATGAGCAAGCCTTTGTGCAGCCAACAATTTGCTAGAGGGTTAGAGCATGTTGAAACCTCACTGAAAACAGAGATATAGTACATAAGCTCCATGAATGGTTTTAAATAGTCTCTAAAACTTGTCAGTTTTTCCCTTGGATTTTAAAATTCTTGCGTTTTGATTTCCTTTGTGCATGAACAAGCAAACAAAGAAGAACTTTGTTTTACATTTACCACTCTGCATAAAACACTGTGGTTTCTCCTAAGTAGTCCCAAACATCCAAAACAGGGTTTAAGAAGACTTTTCTTGCATATGACATCTTGTGTTTAACAATGTGACCAGTAATGGTTATAGCATTCTGGCTGGGGCTGTGTAGCTGCTATGTGCTCCACTTGGCTTGGGCTGCCACTGGCAAGGAATTGCCTGCCTCTTTGCTTTTCTGCTGCTGGTTGACACAATGACACTGAATATCCAGAGGCATTCATGGCTTGCCTGAGTGGCAGCTGCAGTGGGAATGGTGCTGCATCAGAGCCTGGGTCAGCCATGGACATGTGGTTCTTCTGTTACTGGGTCAGCTAGCCAGACAGTGAGGGCTGGCTGGGGAGGGGAGCCAGCCAACAGTGTAGGTGTTGATAGATGGTTTACCCATTCAAAACACTGAAATACTTTTATTTGCTTTTGACATGATAGAAGAAAACATTTCATATTCTGGTACTTGGAGTCAAGATGGTGGCAAGGGAGGGTGTCCTCAACTGGTTCTAGATTCCATAAGCCAGATTTGACACCAATTGACGTGTTTGTGGCCTTCGAACCAAATGGTGTCCCAGTAGCCTGCTTTTGCCAGTCCTTTATATCTTGTCTGGTACTTGGAAGGCTCTTAGCTGATTAAGTATTTCTTGTACCTCTCTTACTGACTTGAGTAACTTGAATACTAGGGCATAGATGATAGATTCTTATCACTTGGTGAGTACTCTGATAGGGGTATATCACTGTTTGCTCTTGGAGAAGAGATTGTCTTGTGTACACGGATGTTGGGGATGGTGATCTCAAAACCCTTAAACTGAAGTACTGTCACCAGACACTGAGTATTTGTTGCATGACATGACTAATTGCACTGTTAAATTTTTACCATGCTGATTAAAATCAACTTTTTTTCTTCCTAGCCTAACCTAGTCTTTGAACTACAGCTTAGCTTTCACACTGTCCTACTGCTACCTTAATATTTTAATATAATTCCTTAGTACATTACTCATTCCAAGTGACCATTTTAGAGTTCTGCAACTAAAACCTCTTCTTTTACCACTTAATTTCACCAGTTCTTTTTCTTGAAGACCGGTTTTATTGCTGTATCTTAAATGCTATCTCAAAAGATGTTTTTGAGATGCCACTTACCATTTTATGTAGCATTAAGTTATATGTTCTCAAGAAAAAGCTCCAGTTCACACTGGGCAAATTGCAGCCAGTTCTTCACCAAGAGCCCATGTCTACATATCATACAGAAACTCTGGTTATGACCCTTAGTGTAAAGCAGTGCTAACTGTCTACCTCAGATTGTGAAAAAAGTTCTATGTAGTTTTGAAACTGGCAAAAATATATGGTCCTGGAGGATCCCAAACTTTGTTCAGCAGTTATTAGCTAATGTTCTGATGATAAAGGTGAGGCTGTAGGGCACTCATAAATATTTTTCCTGTTTTCTCTTATAGAGCAACTGCTTTTCTTCACCAGTGTCAAGTCATATCTTTTATTTCTTTGTGGATTATCAAATGCTGTTATACTGCTGCCTGCATTTTCCTCATCTATAGCAGACTTGATCTGTGTGCATGTGCTTCTCCAGATTTTATAGATTGTTATTAAGTGGGTAGGGGACTACTGTCTCTCCAGCCACGGAAAGTGAAGGAGAGCATTTCTTGCATAATCATGGGAAAAAGTAAACAGGAAAAGGTAACTGTAGATGCTATGCATGTTGTGTCTCACCTAAATAAATCCTAAATGGTTTTAACTTTTTTCCTTAGTCTTGTGTTTCTTTCTGACATGGGACCAAGTTTAAACTCCTTGTTGCAGTTTTGTAGAGTTTACATAACACTAAATGCTTTGAATAACAGTTCAGCCTTTCACAAGCTGGCTCTTTCAGTCTTTTCACTACTTTAACATCTTGTTCTCTCATGCATGGCTTTTAATTCTGATTTGGCTGCTGTCCTGCACCTTTCTTTAAAAGTCCCAGCTGCCTGTCTAGTAGATGTATGTCTTGAGTTATTTTATGGTTTCTGTACCTGCAGACTTCCTGCTAGTTGCTTTCACAAAACTAACCTTTGTCAGATATTAGACAGAAAAATATAAATGTTCACATCTGATCCAGTGGACTTGATTCAAGAAGTCAGAACAGCACTCTGCATCCTGCCATGCTCAAGTTTGATTTCGCCCTCTGCCATAGGTCTTCTGTGTGGCCTCAATGCAGTCTTTAGTCTGCACCTCCTTTGGGGGTTTGTGCTGATCCAGCTGCATTAGTTTCCAATATGCAGGTCTGCAGGCAGAGCTGTCTCCTGCTGCTGCTGGTCTTGAATCATAGCCTTGGCTTTAACACTTGCACACTGTAAAAGCTTCTATGTTGAACCTGTACTGGAAGTACTTCTCTGAGTCATTTTTCCTCCCTAGAAAAGTGTGATGATTGTAGGCGTGATGGTAGTGTTTATTCCTGTCCACTCAGCTGCAAAGAAAGGTGATAGCACATCCCTCTGGATACCTTGAGGACTAATACTTGCATGGAAGGCACTTTGCAGTGGTAAGGGGCAAACACATATACTAGACCTTGATGTAAAAATTACTGTATTACTTTGATGGTGTTTTTAGATATTCTTCCATGTGTGGCTAGTTTGACAGCTGCTAGAAGCTGGCTAGAATCATCATCCACTGATGATGCAGTGGATTTTGGGAGAGGGTTAACAAAAGATACATGTTTCCTAATAGACAGCTGTGATTTAGCTCCAGTAGAAGCTTCATCAAAATGACTGTTGGATAGATCACTTCACAGAGACTACAGCTCTGTTTCCTATGGATTTGGATAGGAATTACTGCCATGGCAGGCTGTGGGCTTTGGGTAAAGACTGTGATTTAAGATTAGTGGGACTATTGTGTGAAGAAGGTGTGAAGATTATCTCCAGGACTCATTGGTTATTTTACTGGCTATACTGGCTATTTTACTGGTTATTGGTTATTTACTGCCACATTTCTGAGGTTTGCCAGGGGCATGCATCTTCTGCTGAAGTGGATTGCTTGGGAGTCTATGAGATTATTCCAAGCCAGAACCTTTTAAATTGGTAAGTCTAAAATACCATATGTCATTTTAAGAGGGTGCCCTAAACTGCACTACCATACTGTAGCTACAGAAGACATTATCGAGCAAAGCTAACTGCTGTAGCATGTAGCAAGGCAGTATAGTGTGGAAGTCTATACTACAGAGTTTTTACAGTCTGCAGGGTTTTCCTAAAGCAAACATGGTCTGTTTGGGGGGAATAATTTGTTTTGCAACATTTCCAAATGTACAAATATTGTATAAATGCTTTTATTGCTGTGTCTGCTTCTGTTTATCAAATCAGCGTCTATACAGATTTGTGAAAAACTAAGTTTAGATTAATTCATATGCCAAATTCATCTTCTTTTCAGAGAAAAGCATTGTTTTGTTTGTAGGGAGACCATTTATATTTGTACGTTGGACTTATTACAGAGCTTGTGTCTGCGCTACCTAAAATTTCATTAGTGATTTGAGTCTGTCATCTGTCTGAAATTATGCTTTCCAGGGGCCACTGAGCCACCACTGCCAGACTAACACAGGAAATACTTGTGTTTCTGCCGTTGTCTCTGCTGCCTGTTGGAAGAGAAGGCTATTAAAACTGGTCTAGACACTGCAGCTGGGTGATGCATGTCAATCTGAGTTGTGTTAACTTAGTTGCACAGGTTTTGCAAGATTTTTAACACTATTTTGTTCCATCCTTTTTTTCCCCTTTTCATTCAAATGAAAATCCAGTTCTTCACATATAAAAGGGCTACTTCAGACCATACAATCAGCAGATGCTTTTCTTCTCCTGAGACCTTTGAACGCAGACTTAATAATTCCACCTCATTTGCTCAGGTAACCTGTTGAGTAAAGTTGTTTCTGCTTCGAAGAATTAGGTGAGGTTTCTTAAGGACACATACTTGCTGTGGTTGATCAGTCTCCACGCCGGCGCTGACTCCCTTCCTGGAACTGCTCTTTCTACTGCCTCTTCAGCTTTCTTCTGCAGACCTTGGCAGCTTGAAGCTGGGCCAAGAGCAGGGGGAAAAGATGAGGTGTCTCCGTGGCTATCAGCCGGGGCTTTGTTGACCCTCCACTCAAGCATCTCAAATAGCAGTCCTGGAGTTTGTGGTTGATACCTGGTGCTAAATCTTAATGTCTCTGCAAACAGACAGGGCAGCAAAACAAAGCCTTGCTGATTGCTAAGGTTGAGGACTGTCTTGAAACACATGCACGGTGTGTTGCTGTTGTCAGCTGTGGTGTTGGTGGAGAGTCTCAATGTCTTTTCTCCACCAAAAGACTGGTGAGCAAAGAGGACTTGGCTGCTGCTGGGTGCAGTGTACAGTGGCCGTGGGGCTATGTCCAGAGCCAGCTTCCTGTGCAGCACCTTGCCTTGTGGACTTTAATCACTGATTAACCCACATAAAGGGTGGCTGGAATAAAAGAGATTAAACCAGCACATAGTATCTGTGCTGCCATCTTGTGCACCAGAATTTTATAACACCTTTAACATTATTTTGTAAATATAGCAGTGTTGTTATGGCAGCAGAAATCTGGTGTGGAAAAATGTTGCTGACATGACTTATTGCTTGCTTAGTGTGTTGTGCAGGTCAGGCAAGGCGTCACTGCTCCTAGCTTCTGCTTATCTGAATTGAGCATGAAATGCATCAGAAGGACTTTGATCAGGGAAACGAATGTCGCAACAAACTTCATGCTGGCATGCACAGCTCAACTAAATGCAGAAATGTGAAGTGAGATCTGTATTGTTTTAACATCTATGCGCTAAGAATCCACACATAAATGTTTCATAGCTTTCAGTGTAGCTCTTGCTGAAAGTCAGTATCCTCCCTGGTGAAATCATGATTGTAGGAAGTTGATATGCTGTTAAATCTAACGCTAGCTGGAGACTCAAAAATATGCAACGTTGAATTTGGACCAGCTTATGGAAGTGTAAAAAAAAAAATTGACAACTGTAAGTTTACCCAAAATATTTTACTAAAGAATTTGACATTTTCTTTATGTGCTGAAGTTCTGAGACCTTGTGTAGCCAAGTGATTCACAGTGTCCTCCATGTTGCTGCCTTCTCGTTACTTCTTGAATGTAACATGAGAGAACTGCTGATTGGGGTGATGTATATCACACCTTCCTTCACCCTGCTGCTGTGGTGACCCACAATCACAAAATTTGATTTCTTTCTTAGGATGGGTACAACTTTAGATGCAGTAGAGGCTGTCTCTGGAGTATGAATCTAGAGTCTCAAATTTAGAAGCTGATGTTTCCAGGGTGTCTGGCTCCAGGAGTAAAGAACTCCTAGAACTGTAGCTCTGACTTGAGCTAAGGGTCCCGTCTGTGAGAAAGGTTTGGGGCTGAATTTACCAGAACATGAGGGGTGAAAAAAGGGTGTGAAGAAAGTAGTTTTTTCAGCTACCCACTCTACTCTCTACAGCCTCAAAGTCAAGCCTCCAAGGCTGTGCACTTTTTTATACAGCTAATAGTTTTTGCTATGATGATATTCAAATTTTATGTATCTATTTTCATGGAATGGCTGGAAGCTTTGCATGCTTTTCCTCTGGAAGTAGCCTGTGGCTGTTTGTGAAATAACCATTTCCTAAGTTTTCTGGTTTAGGAGATGTATCATACTAAAGTTTGCAGTATAATGAGAACAAATTCCAAAGTTAACATACAGGTTTTCCTTATAAACAAATCAACCTTACCACCACCCCACTACTCAGCCAAGGAACACACCTAGGTTGCTTTGGCTGCAGTCACAATCCTTTATAAAACATTATTTAAGGGAATGTTGGCAGCTAAAAGAAAATTCTATTTTTTTTAAACAAAGGAAAATTTAAGAGCTGAGATTTTTTTAACAAATCTGTAGATTCAGAAACTAGAGACATAATGGTATGGAATTTTAAATTATGAGTTCACATGCTTCAGACAGTTATGTATTTCTGAATAACTCCAAGTAAAAGTTTTGACTTAAACCACTTCCACCACTTCACAGACATTTAAAGCTAGAATCTAACATTTTGCTTTGGGTCTGATTGTGGTTACTATTATTTTCTAGCAAAAAGTTTTTTTTTTTTTTTTTTTTTTTTTTTTTGGAACAAGTTGGAAAGCCACATTGTACTCTCTAGGTCAGCAGTCTGTTTCACTTGTGCTGAACTAGATTGAAAGGCTGTGGTTGTGAGCAAGGGAGGTAATAAATGAGTGGTAACTTATGTTTATCATTTCTTCACTACACCTTTTCCACAGCAGCATGCAGTGTTCTGAACTTTGGCTCTAGAGTCCTATGTTTTCTTCTTTGAAGTTGTGCTTTCCACAAACCTGGTGCCCTTGGATCCACATCTTGTGGCATAAATCTGAAAGGGCAGGGCAGCAAAAGTATAAATTTTACTGCACAATTATGTGCTGAATGTGATGGGCTTTGGGTGGGTTGTACAAGATATCCTCTCTTCTCTGCTGAACATTGACTCCAGCATTTCCAGTCTCTTGACCTGTGTGTGCTTTTCTGACCACACAGAGTGTCAATGACATCTTCATTACTGGTTAAGTTTGTAGTGCAGCACTGTTGCTTCCAGTTCCCTTGACCTTGCCTTGAATGAGATTCAGCAGGGGGTTTTTGTTTTAAAGTGTAGTCTGACCTAATTTTACTGCTGCTGTTTTCACAGAATGACAGAATGGTTAAAGGTGGGAGGGACCACAGTGGGTCATCTGGTCTAACTTCCCTGCTCATACAGGGTCATCCCAGAGCATATTGCACAGTATCAAGTCCAGCCAGTTCTTGAATATCTCCAGTGAGGGAGACTCCACAGCCTCTCTGGGCAATCTGTTGTAGCACATAGTCAAATGTGGAAACTGGATCTCCTGGTGAGTGGCATGCTGTTTGCTGCTCTTGAGTCTGCCATAGAAGTCATCATTGTTATCTTGCCAGAAATTCACTGCTGAACAGCTCTGCCATGGATTGTCAAAAGTTAAAAACAGAACTGAGCAAAGCAAAAGGGAATTAGACCTCAATACTCACTCCTGGCTGACTTTCTAGTACTATGTATTGGAACTGAAGCTTTGGAGTTATATTTTCATTGAACAGATCTAGGTTTGCTTTTTTATCTAAGGCAAATCCTTTATTTCTGTGTTGGCAAGTACTGCAGTATTATGAAAGTAAAAGTGGGCTGTACTTATGCATTCCCAAGTATCTATCTTTAGGAAAATACTTGCTCATGCATGTTTTATCCAAACAATAAGATTATAACTGGCATAACTGGGTAACTCTGTTGGACTGTTATGAAGGATTGTTAATTTTAGGTGATACTACCCAGAACTTCAGTGATGCTGTATGCTTTACTCCGCTTCCTGAGGCTGACTTTTATCCCTCTGCAATGGAGCAGGCTTTGGATTTAGCTTAAATGAGTGACCAAATAAACCATCGTGTTCACCATTGTGTCAGTTTTTCATGGACTACCTCAGTCAGTAAGTCAAGGTTGTTAAAAGTACAGCTATGGGATTATAGTGTTAAAAAGGGGTGGTAGAAATACATGTGCACATTTGATAGCGATAATAGCCTTACTCTACAAATTTCATACTGAAGAAAAACATACTGTCTGAGTTATAGACCTCTCATCATGTTTATCAACGATATTAACTACTTTTTTTGGGCAACAGTTTCTGCAGCAGACTTAAAGGTGATGCTGATGCTGCAGTTCTGTGTGTTCAGGAAAACAGTGGGTGAGCCAAAAGCAATGCTGCTTCTTTAGCCTTGAAGCAAAATAAATTGCTCCAAAGGTATCTATAAATCCTTACTGTCATGTGGATATTTTGTGTTTCACTTAACGAAACAAAAGTAGAAGCATTTCTGGTTTTCTCAGTCCAGTGTGCTCCTGCTGACTATAATAACCTTCATAAACTCACCAAACTATGTCTTAAAAAGCAGAGCCTCACAAGGTTGGAAGTAATGGTTCTTTCTGTTTAAAACCACAATTGCCTTCTAACTGAATCAGTGTAAAGGGAGCAAAACCTCTGCACAAAAGCACTGGGGAGAAAAGTGCTATAGCTATGCTGGCTGACAAGAAGCTCAGCATGACCCAGACATGGGCACTCCCAGCCCAGAAAGCCAAACGTGTGCTGGGCTGCATCCAGAGCAGTGTGGGCAGCAGGGCCAGGGAGGGGATTCTGCCCCTCTGCTCTGCTCTGTGAGACCCCACCTGCAGGGCTGCATCCAGCTCTGGGTCCCTGCACAGGAAAGTTGTGACTTAGACCAGCAGGTCCCAGAGGAGGGTTGCAAAATTGATCAAGGAGCTGGAGCACCTCTTCTGTGGCAACTGAGAATGTTGGGGTTGTTCAGCCTGGAGAAGAGAAGGCTCTGTGGAATACTTACAGCACCTTCCAGCTGTTTGCATAACTAAGTTACAAAGTTGTTTGTATACTAGCAGGATTTAATTAAAATCCTGAGGTTTTTCCTTCCTCTGATTGAACCTATGCAAAACACAGTAAATCCTTCCACAGTAGATCTTGTTGTAGCTAAGTTCTGCAACTTCCAGACACCGGTAAAACGTATCTTATATGTAATACAGCTGTACCTGTGTTCTCAGTCTTGGACACTGATTACCAAATGCTGTTATTTGCCCTATTGCAGACCCCTAATTTTTTCTAGAGTAGATATAACTTAGAGATTTTTGGCTATGAATGGAAAGAAACTTTGCATCTTTCAGGTCTGCTCCACTTACTTCTCTCTAGTTTTTCCCCTCTTTTTTTCCACTGAGTTACTAACATTCTAACATACTAACATTCTCCTTCTCAAATGATATTTGTTCCCTTGTATATTGATCTGGACTTGTTAGTTTGACAGTTGTGTCCTACATTACCTTTTTTCTTCTTTCTGCTTTCTTTGCATCCTCATACTGTTTCCTGTTCGTTCCTCAGGGTACTGCATTTGCCTGTTAGACACGGTAGCTCATGGTGAATACCTGCTGTGGTTCAGCAAGCTCCTGATGCTTATCTGTACAATTCTTTTTCTAGAAGACGCATTCTAGGAAATAAATTCTATAGGAAAAGCCAACTGGCTCAGGTAAAAGTCATATTTGCCTAGAAGTACACTTTCCTTGTATATTCTTCCTTGTCTTTTTTGGAAAACCAAGTGTGATGCCTTAATATATTAAATCGATTTAGTTTATAAAATGCCATTTTGGGACCCTTGGCATGGACCCATAACGCACAAACATGCAGTGCAGGATAAAGCTGGGAAACTCATCAGGAACATGATTCTCCTCACTAAAGCAGCTTTTATATTGCAGAATACAGTTGTCCTAATGGCGCTTGCGTAGTGCAGTTTTGTGTGATACTGTGTCAGATTTATGGGTGTTGGTTTCCTAAAGAGCTATTTGGGTAGTCTGTGCTTCAGTGAAACAACTTTCACAAGTCCTGTAACAAATCCAAAAGCGGAATGGAGTAGACCATTAGTCTAGAGCTTTAATGTGAAACAAAATGATGTAGTGAGCTTTTTTCTTCTACATGGTGGAATGAAAATTGGCTCACTTTCAACCTGGATCCAAGATTTCTGGTTTCTGAAGTCATCCCTGTGGAGGTGATGTTAGATTTGTAATGCTGACTTGCTTACAGTGACGCTGCCTTAGTGACAGTAAGCAAAGTGAACTAATGTCTTCAACTTTATTCTTGCCCTTCAGCTGTCTTATTTGTATTGATATTAATGTCCTAAAAGTGTGGGAGTTTGACCAAGCAAATAAAAAAAAATACTGTGGAAAGCTAAGCAGATTTAAAGCTCTTGTAATGTGATTTAGCTGCTGGAAATTAGAATAATATCACAGGGCCAAAACACTTAGACCACCAATGTAAGGAACTTCTGGTCCAGTGATTAAGACACTAATCTTTCTTGGAAGTGCTTTGGAAGCAATTTCTCTTGGCTACTCAATATAAACATACTGGATAGTATGGTTTCATGTCTGCTATTTGCCTTTTGAACTGGTTATGTACTCAATTAATATTGTTCTCTGTCTAGTATCATATCTATCACATCTTAAGTCTCAAATGCATAACTAGTTTAGCACCTTGGAGGATTTAGTTACTGTCACTAACAAGAAGCCATGTTTCAACCTACTTATTGCCAGGCAGACCTCAAATGTGTAAATTACTTTGAGCTTTTCCACAAAACCTCACTCGTCCTGCCAGCACCAGTACAGCGTTTCATGGGTGAGAGTGGAGAGCTCCCATGCAGAAGGATGGTAATCTGCAGGAGTGCTCTGTACTGAGCTGGGCATTGCTGTGAGGGTGTGTTGCACAGCACATTGGCTACAGGAACCTTCCTCACCCAGAACACTGCTGCCCTTGATGCTCACAAGGTTCAACACTGGCATAGAAATCACAGAGGTTTTTTTAAATGCAAACATCAATAATACACAATACTCCATGTTTTCTTCTAGTTTTCAGCTTAAATTACTGTTTATTCAAAAGCCTGCTATTGTTCAAAAGATTTGAGTTAGACCCTTTGGGGTATGAGTACTTCAAAGTGTGTTGTTTGCTTATTGGTGGGTTACAATCATAGATATGATCCCCTAATCATTTTGATATGTCACATTAATGAAGCGAAAATTTTCACCTTAGCCCTTGTCCTTCTCTGTTATAATAACATTGTGGTGGTGACATTTAATGTATGATAGTTGTAGGCAAAAGCTGTAACTCATATTTAAGCCCAAATAACAATGTTACTCAAATGTCTCTGTAGATGGATGGAGGTCTGCTTGGATGAAGAGCTTCCCCCAACTACAGAACTGGAAGAAGGCTTAAGAAATGGTGTTTACCTTGCCAAGCTTGCAAAATTCTTTGCACCTAATGTGGTGTCAGACAAAAAGATCTATGACGTGGAGCAGGCACGCTACAAGGTAATAACTTTTTCAGTTCTCTCACCAGGATGACAAAACCCAGCAATGTTTGTCTTCCAGCTCTTAAAGATTCCCAAGCATTGCTGGTTAGCTTTCTGTACCTTTCTTTTAAGGCTGTAGGAGTAGATGGAAGATGCACAGCTGTAAGAAGCCTGTATGATAAGTTAGAAATATTTGACTCTTAGAAAAAATGTTTTGGTGTTGCTTCAAGTTTTTTAAAGCTGCAAAAATTACACTTCTGGCTCTGAGGAGAGCATGAGCTTTGAAACTTATAAAGTTATTTCTTATTAGGAATGGAAGCCAAAAACAATTTTATAACTATTTCAAGCTTTCTTAATTTTGAATGGAAGCATATTTGAAATTCACTTCATTAGATCTCTGTGTTTATTTTATCAACTTTAACAGCAAGAAACAAAAGACAAGCTACCAGTGAGTTTAACTTGTTCCCCGTGCAGGATTTTGCTAGCTCCAAGAACCTTGATAATACAGATACATATACAGTCATACACAGTAGTCCTTCTATGGAATGCACTATCTCAACATACAGAGGGGACAGAAAAAAAAATATGTTTAAGAATTCTGTTTACATTTAAATGTTTCTCTTGAAAGCCTCCAAAACTTGAGAGATACCTTTTTCCCTTTACCCTAAGAGATGACATTGAAAATAAAAGAAAAAATAGTTTCCCACTTTATTCTTATGCTGATGGCATAGGCTTTAGAGAGGATCAGGTCAGGTATTCAGGTAGAACTGAAGAGTTCCAAGACTTCCTTATCTGTTCTTCATGGTAGTGCTGAGCAGCGTTGCTACTTCTTGTGTTTTGGTTCCTTGTCTTTGATGTCCAAACTCTATTCCCAAAGAACAGAAGGACTGAAGGACTGTACAGATTTCTACTTTAATCACAGTCTGCCCTGTTGGGTACAAATCTGGCTTATGTAACATGAAAGAATGAGCTGAACTCAGTGTGGAGCTGTTGATGTGTTAGGATGCTTCATTAGCAAAATTGAAGCTGTTACACTTTGGTCTCTGGGTTCAAATAAGGGAAAATTCTGTGAACTCAGCTTCAGGGTATAAAACTGAGAAACAACAGGAGGATCAATAAGTAGAGAATTTGCTTAATGTGACTTTTCATAATCTTCTGTGTTTCCAATAGAGATCTGGCCTTCATTTTCGGCACACTGACAACACTGTGCAGTGGTTAAGAGCAATGGAGTCCATTGGTCTGCCTAAGGTAAGCCTTTAAATTTCAGCAAAGAAAGTGGCTCAGATCACTGGCTTACTGAGATCCCCCTTCATCTGCTTGAGCATAAACAGTTCCTTACAGTAAGTCTACAGGAAAGGGGTAATTGAAAAAAATAAATCTGAGGAGAAGGTAATGTGGAAAGCAGTGGAAGTGTCAGTCCTGTGTTGCTGCTGCTGGTGTGTGTGGGCTGAAGCAGGGACACTAGCAGTGTCTGAGCTAGCTCAAACACTTGGTATCCTACTGCTAGTGCAGTCTCTGGGGGGGCCTGAAAAGGAGTATGGTTTGAAACAGAAAACTTAAATATTTGCTTCTTTTAGGTTACCTCTTCACATCGTGCTTCTTGCTGCCTCTTCCTCTTACTGTACACCCCAGTTTCTCTGCCTCTACTCTGTTTCCAGACTGTTCTTTCACCCTTCAGTGCATCTGTGTGACTGTGCTGCTGCTCTTCTTCCACCAGCTGCTTTCTTGGGTCACCTCTTATATTTACCTTCCTCCTTGTGGGTCTTCGCTTATCATCTCCCCCCTCTGCTGCTGTTTCTGGGCACCAGTGAGTCTATTTTGCATGAAAATCCATTAACAAAAGGCTGTGTGCAAACGCCTTCGCTGCTTGTTTGTACCTTCTGGCAGCCGCACACAGGCTGAGGTGAGCAGTTCCCCACCCCAGGGTGCCTGCATGCTGCCTCAAGCACTGTGGTCAGGCACAGTGGGCACACTCAGGCAGCTGCTTGAAGGGCTAAATGGGCTAATGGCCAGCTACTGCAGACAAACTCACTGCAGGTGCCTATAACCAGAAAAGGGCACTCATGACTGCCATGAGAAATGCCAGAGATTGGAAGGGGTCCTGCCTTTCCCAGGTTAGGCTTTTTTTTTCCAATTGAGTCCTTCAGCCCTCTGTCAGCTGGCTGATTTCCACCCTGCCATCCCTCCTCTGAAGGATTGTGTTTCTCTTGCAGAGGATGGTCATGGCCTAAAGCTTTCCCAGTTCTCTCTCACAAAGCTGTTTTGAGCAAATGATGAAGAGAGCTCTGTGCTTCTGACTTACTCAGTCTGGTCCTATTAACCATGGGACAGTGCAGCCCCGAGTGACCAGCCTGGGCTGGAAGCATGCTGCCAACTCTCACGGTTAACTAAGTCTTTTTATTATAATTTTGTGGAGAAACAGTGTTTAGTGACTGGGACCCAGGCCAGGAACAAATTACTGGTAGAACCAAAACTGGAACTTATGATGTGACTTCTTGGCTAAATTGCTTAATATTCCTCTCTCTAAATATCTTTCTTTGTAAATGATGCATTCACAAAGTTAGGGATGCTGGCAATTAGAATTATGCATTTTTAAACCATATTTGATAAGTTTGGTTTGTAATGAGGCTTTGCAAATTTTAACTGCATTCCAGGTTTTGGGTGTCTGTAGAAGACAAGCACTACTGACTGAGCTTATCCCAAAGGACATTTTCTAAAAATCTTGTTGAAATGCTGCCTGCTTATCTTCCTTTTCTCCCCTCTTATTAAGTAACTTTTATGCTTTATTAAGCTCTTCTTTATGAAAACTACTGATAAAGTTAAAATAACATCAGAAGAGACATGCCTCATAGCTATATAAAAGTAACAGCTGAAATTCTGTAAAGTTAAGGTATGGTTCTGCAGAGTAAACATTTCTGCTCAGTAATAAATCTTCTCATTTAACTGTGTGCTCTTTGCTTTTTAGATCTTTTATCCAGAGACTACGGATGTCTATGATAGGAAAAACATCCCTAGGATGATATACTGCATTCACGCTCTAAGGTAACTGCTGACAGGAATAAAAGTTATAGTAACTGCCAAAGTTAGGAGGGTAAGTCTTGAAATGGTTTTAGGACAACCAGTATATCAAAATCTGTCAGAATTTTTAAGTTCATTAGTTTTAAGTTGGACACAAAAGTTGAACTTTGTCAGGTCTATTGGCCAAATAATTCTCAAAATAGAAATTAAGGACTACTGAATTTAGCACACACATCCCTCTCTCAATAGTACATTCCCTTGCAAAATGAACATAGAGTTTCAAAATACATACTTCAACAGAAATCAAACAAATTAACAGTAACTTAGCAAAACATTACTACAACCATGGAGCAGACATGCTGATCAGAGTGAAAATAATGATAAACTAACATCTTTCTGTACCAAATCTGAAGCAATTAATTACTGTGTTCCGTGGTAATTCATGTACAAAAAAATATGTTCTCAAATATTTCAAAATTCTGAGCAACCTGACTTTTAATGTAAAATCAGAGAGGCTTTGACTACACCATTGAAAGAAGTGATTGAAATTTTTTCATGTTCTGCCTTAAAGATTTTCTTGATGTTTAGGATAAAAACATCTGCCCTGTGCTGTCCCTGGTGTGACGGACAGTGTTGTTGGCAGACAGCTCCACCCTCCTGTGGCTCTTCTAAGTTAATTTCCTGAACACAGAGACCTTTCCCTTTCAATATTTTTTTGGCACTGGGAAGTGATGCCAGGACTATTTGAGGGTGGTTCTTGCCTGTGACTTAGTAGTGCAGTCTGTTCTGACAGCAAGTGTCTTGTGTAAGCTTGAAGTGATTTCCTATTGGATTGACCTATGGTAGAAATCTTCCTTTCTCCATCTTGACAGGCCCCAGGCTTTATGCAGTACCAAAATTAGTCTGTGTTGTCTCAGCTTTCACTTCCAAGTTTGTCCTGTTTAAATTACTTTTTCTTGATGCATATCAACACACTCTGTACCTCTGTACTTAAGATGTTTTGGGGTTTCTTTTAATATTATTATTTTAGAGCTATTATTTTAGAAATGGACTTTTTATCAAATGTGTCATGCCACACTGTAGGGGAATAGGCCTAGAATACCTTTATTTATAATGCTTTCCCATGAGATTGTAGGCCCCTGAGCCTGTGCAGGATGTAAGAATAGGAGAAACAATGACTGAGCTTTATTTATTTCCATACTTCTTCCTAAAATGCATGCCAGAAGCCTTTCACTGAAGTCTTTCAAATCAAACTTCAATCTCAGTGTTGAATAGCATGCAAGCTACATTGAAAGCTGTTTGGGAAATAATAGAATTAAGCACAGGGTACTTTGCCTGGCCAGCAGTGCTTCCAGGTGGATTGGCACCAGAGGAATGCTGAGCTGTATCTGAAACGTATATTTGACATCTGAAATAATAACAGTTTGCAGGGGAAGTCATTGACTGTTTATTGTTTTGCTGATCTTTTGCTGCTAGAAGGCCTGAAGATAGGTGGGTACTCTAAGCATGTTGATTTAAATATAGTTTTAGGATACGTCCTGATTCAAGTCTGAAATTAAGACCATTGCACTTAAAGCATGTGGGATGACTTATGCTGTCAAATACAGTACTGCTCTGGCCAGGAAGGAGCGACTTTGCAAACAATTTCGTATTATATTCCTGTTGAATGTATTACCTCTTGCTTTTCTCTTGCTGAAACACCAATACTTAAAGTATTGACTGGGACAAAGGCCAGGAAGAAATCAGTAGTAGAACCAGAACTGGAACTTCTGGTTCCAACCTGAAAAATACAAAGGCATAAATTCTATTACTTGCATCATTTTTTTAATGGAAGCAGATTTATGTTTGTTCCTGCACTAAATGAGGTTAAGAACAGCTTCATTTAAATCAAGATGCTAACAGTGATTCTTCTTCGTAAATAGCAGTGCTTGGAGATATTTTTTCCCTGAAAAACTTAGTTTTCAAATTATCTTTGCAAGAATATCACTGCTATATCCTAGACAAACTATCCCTCTAGAAGCTGCACAGCTTCAAAACATTGTTTTCCTAGGAAGCAGCAGAATAATAAGTATGCCGTAAAAGAAAAAAACATGCTATTTTCAGATCTGTTTTTCACAGCATGTTACACATGAGCTAAGCATAAAACAAGTCCTGAGAACATCTGCCTGATATGAGATGGAGTTCTGTGTGGGTGATGCCTTCTACTGAAAGGAGTTTCACCTAGGAACTGTTCTTTTTCCTTTGTTTTTCCTGTGCTCCTGGTGGCTTGAATTCAGTTTTCTTAACCACAAGACAACCGTTCATTTTTCTTAACCATTAAGCAAGCTGTTTCAAGTGAAATTATATTTTAAGTCAGAGAAGTGTCTTTGTGTTTTCTGCAAGACTTGAAGAACATTTGCAGCACCATCTGGTGGTTAATAAGTTTATCCAAACAGAGGAGTATTGGAAATATCACACATGGTTCAACAACCTTCTGGAAGTGCTGAACAGCAAAAAAAATCTTCTTTAATGTTCACAGCACTCTTTCTTCTTGTACCATTTTATTGTGGTGACCCAAAAAAGAGTCAGCAGTCAGCTGCTCATTTCCATAACTGTTTGTTTGACACCCAGCATTTCAGACAGCGTTGTGTCCCTGTCTCAAACTTGGAGCAAAATCTCTTTTTGCCCAGAAAGACTGGAAGGCAGACCAGCATAACAAAGGAACCTGGTTCGTTACTATAGTCTGGTAAAGTCTATGTGCTTTTTCCCCCCATGAAAAAAACTAATTTGGATTTTAGACAGATTTGAAGTATAAGAATGGCATCAGCAATGATTTTGAGAGGTTGTAAAGGTATGTTGACCTACCTGAGATTCTTGTGCTCATCCAGATGGGGGCAGGATGGAGGAGTAGTTGAGGCAGCATGGAAGATAAATGCTGATTCCTCATGCTCCTAAATACATACAACAGCTACAAATACATGCTTGGAAATCTCCTCCCATAATTTGCTAGTAGCATAAAAAAATCTCCTCCACAACAAAACACAAAAGGGAAATACTCTTCTCCAGAAACAAAACTCCTGAACCCCAAAGCACATTTGCAATGAATGACATTGGGGTGAAGTAAGTTTGAAAAGAGGTGGAAAACCTCTTTTCAAATTCCTCAAATTCCTCAATTTTTTTTTTTTGTATTATTGAAATAAGTATTGTTTTAAAAACCTATCTTTTTTGATTCTTCCTTGCTTAACTCACTTGTTTATTGAATTTCACTTATAAATTATAGAAACATCAGTCTTTTGTAGATAAATACATGTCTTGTGTTTGGAAGCTACTGAGAAAATATATATGTATTCAGCTGTTTTCTTTCAGATAGCACCCCAGAGCTCTAGGAATGAGTGAAGTTATTTTTCATGCTATATGGAAAAAAAAGTATTAGTTCTTGGATAGTAAACTTTAAAATATTAAATCAACTTTCTTTATTTTTCCAAGAGTAAAGTGGGTAATGACACAAATATTTAGAGATGGTGTTGGATGGACTTACAGGCTCTTGTTCCTCTACCCTTAGTAAGAAGGATGTCAGTGATTTATGTATTCTTCTGTTAGTATGGGATGTAATTAATGCAAGTCAAACCAGAACATAGATCCAAAGATATAAGGTGTCCTAAAATGCTTTCAGGTCTTGATTTTCTCCAGTGCTAGCTTCTGTATTTCTTTACCTATCTTTCACTGAGGTTTTCTACTTGTTTATACATGCCCTGTGACATGAGATAACACTGACAGTGCCTCTTTCTTAGAGATGCTTCTTGGAAATAAAAGATTTCTTTCTGTGAGATTTAAAAATACAGCACAAAGAAAATCATAGTCTCAATTTATTCTATATTGGCATACTTAAATCAAGGGTTAAAGGACAAACTTCATAAAAGTGCTTTTCTCTTGTACAGAAAGCAAACAGTTCAACCATATGCAGAACTTTAAAGCCTAATTTTCTTATTTGCAGTTTGTATCTCTTCAAACTAGGACTTGCTCCACAGATCCAGGACCTTCTGGGAAAGGTAGACTTCACAGGTAAAAAGACGCTTATCTAATAGTATGTTAGATGGTTTTTCACGCTGCAAGTCTGCTAGCATTGTACATATTTTCTGTTATGGCCTTTCTCCTCTGCCAACATTGTTACAAACAGTGTTACAAATTAAACAGGTGGGAGGCTTTACTTTTAATGATTGTTGGTCTCAGACGGGCAAGAGGGAGGGAGTTTTCATTGAAGACGTGTCAAAAATTGTCGTGCTTTTGTTTTGATAGTATTTCCTTTTTTTTTTTTTTTTTTTTTTTTGTCTGGACAGAGGAAGAAATCAGCAACATGCGAAAGGAGCTAGAGAAATATGGTATACAGATGCCATCTTTTAGTAAAATTGGTGGGATTCTGGCCAGTGAATTATCAGTGGATGAAGCTGCCTGTAAGTGTGACTCTTGTTCTGTACTCTAATGAATGCTTTCACAGAATGCTAACTAAATATTTTCTATGTTCTCATTCACTGAGTTTGTCACCTCTTAAGAGCTAGAAAGAAAAGAAAATGAGTTTTCACTACCACACTGCTTCCTTGTTACAAGGCCTCTTCAAAATTTGCAGTCTGTGTTTTTTGGTATCTCCGTTGACCCATAGGAAGTGCTATCAGAAGCAAAGATTTCTCACGATGTTTTGAATGGATTTAATGTTTTAGTAGGTAGTGCTCCTCCAGCATAATGACTTGACCTCTGTGCAGGCACCATATGAGTGCAATGTACATGGCCATGGGAACATGGTGTCTTTTCTGTGCCTCGTCTTATTTTTTTTCCTTTTGCAGTTTTCCTAAAACACCCAAACAGGTTGCTGTGAGGACAAGTCATTGTTGCAGACAGACAACTCTCTCACATATGGTGTTGTATATTTGGAACTTTCCTTCATGGATAGCTTTCAATCTATCTGACCACTGGTGTGTGACCCACTGCATGGTAGAACCCTGGTGGAGGGTGGTTCCTACTGGACAGTTGGGGTTCTTCTGTGTCTATCTTGAACAGCTTCCATTCAAAAACAGAATTCAATGTTTTTTCTTCTGTTCATGACTATTCATGGGTAAGTCTGGGTGCTTTTCACTGTATCACTTCTCTTTTTTTTCGTGAAACAAAACGATATATTACCAAAAAAAATTGCTTTAATTTAAGTGTATTGAAATCAAGGGTGTCCACTTCAACCAGCATTTGAGCTCTAGTTATTTTAAGATTCTAGTCTTTTCAGAAGGGTAAGCTGAAGAACAGAAGGATTGTCTTTGCTTTATTCAAAGCCTTATTCAAAACTTTATTCAACCTTGTAAAGTGGCAAGCTGATTCATTATATTACTTAACGTGCTGAAATTTTCAGAGCCTAACTTAAAACACATTTGATGTTTATTCACATTGTCTGCATTGTATCTTTTGAAGCCTGCTTAATATGTGCATGCTTCACCAAAGCTAGCTGTAAAAATGCTGCCTTTTTAAGTGGCAGAAGTTTTTTAGCAGATTTTTAGATACTAAGTGACTACCAAGCACTTTTTTCAGGGAGCTTCCTCCCCTGAAGATGAAAAGGCTCAAACATCCTTCACAGAAAGCCTTATTATAGTGTGTAGGGCTTCCTTTAACTTTTGAAGTGTTTTCAGTTTTGGAAGAGCAGGGTTTCCTGATGCATGGTTTCTTTTTCTCTGAGCAAGGATTGTGCTGTAGATAGCATGCTCTGTCCCATGGCAGGAAACATCTGCTATGGGAACTCTCACTCACTAGCGAGGTTGGATAATGGAGATCCTGCCAAAGGAGGGGATCTACCATCCTTCTTCCTAAGTGGAGTGTGCAAAAGGAGATATGAAAGTGGAACAACTGCTGATGCCTCATACTCTGCTGCCAACAATGGCATAAATCAACATGTGCTTTCACAGACAGCTTATTCTGGAAGGAAACCTCTCTCTTGTTCCGTACTTCGGAACAAGAAGCCTGCTCTTTCAAGTCCAGTCAGGCTTCTCATTGTTTCTCTTGGTAGGTGGGTTCACATCTACCTATATCTGTTTGATTCTCTCCTAATCTTGAACCTGTCTTTTGGTTGCTTTTTGCTGGCTCCATTTAGGTTAGTGAAGCCTCTTACACAGCTGTGGAAGAGATAACATCCTTCCTATGTGTTCTGTTATATGAGGATGTAGGGATCATATATGTGTCTAAGGACAGTTTTCTTAGTCCCTTAGAGTGGATATGGATGGACACAGAACCACAGAATGCCTCAAGTGGGAAGGGACTCCTATAGACATTTGAGTCCAAGTTTCTGATCCTCACAGGGTTACCTAAAACTAACCATACAGCTAAGAGCATTGCCCAGATGCTCCTTGAACTTTGTCTGGTTTGATACTGTGACCATTTGCCTGGGCAGCCTGTTCCAGTAAATTACCACCCTCTCAAGGAAAAAACTTCTCCTCACGTTCAATGTGAACTTTGTCTTTTCACAAAGTTTAATGACAAATGAAACCAGTGTGCTTCTTTGCTTGTATCTCCTCTACCATGCTAGCTGCTTGTACTGCCCATTTCTATTGTGCTGAGCTAGAGTGAAACAATTTTAGAACAACTTTCTGGCATGAACTCAGTGCTAAGTAATGGATTATCCACCAACAGCTATGCAAGTTACAGTAGCTGCCATATCTGAGGGTGTACAGCTTCACTTCATCCTTCATTTGCCCCTGTTGAGTGTTCAGTGATATGATCTTTTGTCTGACTTCCCTAAATTTATACACTCATTTCTTTTTCCCCTAAAACCTCAAATTTGAAGCATTTTTGCTTTTTCATAAACTGAGAGAAACTGAAGTCTTTCAGATGCAGATATTTTGACCTTCAGTTAAACTTAATCCAAATAACCTCTTTTTACTGCTTGCTTTTCTCCACTTCAGCAGAACCATGCAGGGCCAAGTAGAAAGTAATATTGAAGTAAGGAAAGATGGTCACTGTGTTTTCCCTTCGCACATCTCCTTGGTGGCATGAAAGTAAATCCTAGGCAAGCTGCTGTGATGATAAATGGAGAGCTCCAATGTTCCTTCTTTGGGATATTATCCAGATACAGATTTATCAGGAATTCTACATTTTGTATAGCAAAGTTTGTAAAATACTTGAGGCTAATGTGCTACCAGACAGCCATTGGAGTCTCTCTGTGGCTTGAAGGTCCAGATAAAGTGCAGCTCTAATGCAAATCCTTCGTCTAGACTGATCTTAGGGCCAAATGTGTTCAGGGAGTAACTGGAATGGGTGTGTTTAGCTACTACTCTACACCTATTTCAGCTATAAATGATTTTGAATTTGTATACTCATGCAAATTTACTGTGTGAGAAAACATGAGCTTTTGTGACTCTTAAATTCTTGGAGTCAACCATTTGTTTAGTAGATGAAGTTTTCTATTTTTCTCAAAGGGAAGGCTTAACAGTTAAGCTGATCAATGGCTGGTGAGTCCTATGGCACTCTTTTCTCTTTTTCCTGTGTGGTAACATTTTGAGGACCCTGAAAAGCCTGCTGGGTGTTTTTTGCCTCTATTTGAAGTCTGCTGTCTTGTGGCTTTGCAGGTGACAGGATGAGAGACCATTACATCAGTGTGTCTCATGTGCCTAGGGGTACATGGAGATCTTGATGTGCAATGAACCATCTCAGGGAGGCTTAAATGTTATATGCTGAGGGGGTTGGTCTTAAATGTGTTTTTCCAGAGGACAAGTTTAATGGAGCTTCAATTTCCTTATTCTTGTGCAAAATCTCTCAGATATAGTCAGTTTAGACAGTACTTTTATATGGACACAAACACACAGCTTTAACGTAAAAACTACCAAAAATACTTTCAATTCCTATATGTAATTGCCTTCTAAGTAAACTAGGACTTGAATGATAAAATGTAACTCATATTTTATTTTCTATCAGTAAAATATTAACACTGTTGTGATTTAACCCCACCCAGCAGTCAAGCCCCACACAGCCCCTCACTCACTCCCCAACCAGCAAGACCAGAAGGGTAAAAGCTGGAGAACTTATGGGTTGAGTAAAAGGCAATTTAATAGAGAAAACAAGGGCTGTGCACACAAGCAAAACAAACCAAGGAATTAATTCAGTGCTTCCCATGAGCAGGCAGGTGTTCAGCCATCTCCAGGAGTCAAGCCCCATCACATATGATGGTGACTTGGGAAGACATACTCCATCACTCCAAATACCTCTCTCTTCCTTCTTGTCCCCACTTTATACACTGAGCTTGGTGCCACATGATCTGGAATATCCCTTTGATCAGTTGGGGTCACCTGTCCTGGCTCTGTCTCCTCCCAACCCCCCAAGCACCCCCAGTCCCCTCAGCAGTGTGGCAGCACCAAAGCAGAAAAGGCCGTGGCTCTGTGCAAGCCCTGCTCTGCAGTAACAAAAACATTTCTGTATTATCAACCCTGTGTTCAGCACAAATCCAAAACACAGCCCCATGCCAGCCAATGAGAAGAAAATTAATTCCACTCTAGCCGAAACCAGCACAGCCCTGTTTGGGGAAAGGGTGAATATGGGACAGACAGCCATGTACCACCTTTGAGTAAACACAAAGTTCTGCAGTCTAGAGGAAACATGGAGTAGAATGTTCAAATCTGTAAATTATTGAACATAAATCCAACGCTCCTTTCCAATAAATCAGGATCTCCAATAAACTCCAATAAAAGAAATTCCAATAAATCAGCGACAGCTTTGACTTTTTTGCTTCCTGAAGTTTAGGACTGTGCTTTCAATTTCAGTGCATGCAGCTGTAATAGCAATCAACGAAGCTGTTGAGAAGGGAGTAGCTGAGCAAACCATTGTGACTCTGAGGAACCCAAATGCAATGTTGCTCAACGTGGATGACGAACTGGCACAGGACTATCAGAATGAACTCTTTGATGCTAAAAGGAAGAAAGAATCAAATGCAAGACTCAAGGTAGTGGTATTTTATTTGTACTCCTAGTACACATGTTTCTTGTCATGCTGTAGCATTATTGTTTTAAAAAAACAATTTTTAAAATTAGTACAATCAGGAAGAAACCCCTACTTTTAAGATAACTGAGAGAAATAATGGTAATGCAACAAGCTAAAAGCCAATTTTATAAGAATATGATTACTATGAGAATGATGCAGCTTAACTTTGCCCAAAGGCTAAACATACGAGAAGACTAAATAGTAAAAAAGACTAGTTTTCTTCCATTAATTGCTTTAGGAAAAGCAAATTTACTGCTTAAAAAGTTGTAAATACAATAGTACTCTTTTGTGAGTATAAAGTATAACCTCTGCCACAGATACTTAATATGAAATTATTTGCTATGTTTTTTACATGAGAGCTAATGGTCTCTATGACAAAGTGGTAATTTCCTCAGTTCACTTAGTCAACAAATTCCTTTATAAATACCTTTGGTAAATGCTTCAGCTGATGCAGTTTTAATGACTTTGACTAACATCTTCTCTCTCTGCAAACTGTTTTGTGTGAACTAGCAACAATTTTGTTTTCTTAGAACGGCACAATTTCTGATGAAGAGAGAGATGTCTATGAGGAGTTGCTGACACAAGCTGAGATTCAAGGCAATATCAATAAAATAAACAGTAAGCTCTTCTGGATCCTCGTGGAAGTATGCACACAATACGTGATCTCCCAGATTCCAGCTGAACACAACTTGAGTCCACCTGAACAAACAAAATATATCTATGGAAACTTTTAAAATATGCACAAGTGGCTAATATCTCTCTACAACTGTTTTTGTCTTGCTATTCCTTCTCTACTAATCTTTGTGGGGGAGGGGGGAAGCTAATTTCTGTTTGTGGTTTTTGCTGTAAGGATTCCTCAGTTCAGAATCAAATCATTTACTGCCTGCTCTGTTTCTTCATGTTCCTTTTGTCTGCAGAATACTGTAAATTTTGACCCCCTCTTCTATATAGATCCAAAATTCATTCGTAAGCTTTTGCTTAGCTATGGTTGAAATGCTTCCACACAGGCTCACACAGAGCCAGACTCCCTTTGTAGGACTGTACATGAAAGAGGTAACTCTGTGAGATAAAGATTGCCACCCTACCTGGCTTTTACATTGCTGACAGCATGGACTTTTTTTCCCCCCATGAAAGCCATATTTGCTGTTTATAGGCATTGTTTTCATTTCAGTTCACATAGCTTTAGTCCAAGTGAATGAGGCTATTGACCGGCAAGATGAAGGGGCACTGATGGCAGGTTTGAACCGCCGTGCTCTGAGCCTACTTGAAGTTCTGCCGCAAAATTCCTCATGGTACCTGTTGCAATTGTGTGATTCTAAAGAACAGAAAATGCAGGTAATTGAATTGAACAGGTACTACTTGTCAGTTTTTTAGCTGGTTTTAATCCAGTGAGAAATTGTCTTTACTCTGCCTTTCAGCATAGTTTATGAAAAGCTTTATAAATATTTGAGAATAATTGATGTACGAATCAACACCAAAGAGCTGCATTTGCTCTAAAGAGTATGATATCCTTGTGAGTATTTACTAATTAAGATATTAGAAGAAAATTTAAGATATAACATGCAGCCCCTAATATTTTGTTTCCAAAATGAGTTATAACTTGAGTATAAATAAAAGTAATATTGAATCATTAACATTAAATTAAAGTGCCACTTGGGTTTTAAGGAGAAAAGATATTATTTTAAGTAAGATGAAAATCACAGGAGAAGATTAATGCTATGTTTACTGAGTCTTGTTTTTGATGCACAGGTGATAGTACAATCAAATCCCAGTGTACCATCACCAGACTTTATCCCTTATCTCTCATCAAACAAAAACATAATTAAACCTTGTTTTTCTGATCTGTTAGATAGCAGGCATTCCAAATATGCTCGACAAAAGTGAAATACAGAAAGAAGTTAGTGTTGCCAATGCGGAAGCTGAGGCTCACAAGCTTAGTGAGTAACTGTTTAATACTCTTTACCATTTAATTATGTTAAGATAATTGAGTCGACCATTTCTTGCACATAAAAAAGGTTTCTCCAACTGAAACCCTATGTGTTGCATTTTACTCTCAAAATCTTTCTTCTCACTGTCACAATTGCCAAGTCACCAATCTGTGCTGCATTGGATATACTCTTACTGAGATAACTGATTTGAGCCACTGGCAAGCACAACACAGTGGCAAAAAACTGAAAGCTTGATGGCTTGAACAAGTATTTATCAGTGCAGTATTAATAATCACTTGGGACCAATGACCATACTTGTAGAGTTAATATGGAGAAATATTTTGCAATCACATTGCAGAAAAAAATTATTCTCGCTTTTAGACACATTTAGTCTAAATCTAACCTATTCTTAGTCTGTTAAGAATGCCACACGACACAAGTTATAGTTTATAAAAAAATATAGTTAAAGGGGATCTAAATTTGCAGTGCATGTGTTGCTGCTTTTGACTGGAAACTTCTTTGCTAGGAAGTTAACCTTTGGTTGATCTGCTGTCATTTCATACTGCATCTGAGCATGGCTATTTTGTCTCTGGTACTGTATTCAATGCTTTGAAATCCAGGCTGATTGCTTTTGTAATGTGCCTTAAAGGCTATATTGTGAGGTCAGGTTATGTCAGAAGAAAAATTTGACTTTATACCTTAAATGTTAGCCTGTTTCAGATTAGTTAGTCATGGTGAGGAGTACTTTCTCTGAAAGAGTTGCCTCTTGATAAAGGAAAGGAAGAAGAAAATGCGATGTGTGAAAAGCATTAACAGCAATCTGGAGAGTAACTTGGTTCTTATGTTTTGCTTAAGAAGAAGGAGAAAAATAGTGGCTTTTGTTACAGGACTGTGAGTAATGTAAAATATGTTTTGCAGTTTGCATGCTGGGTTTCAAAACTAAAAGTCAGTAGCTTGGTTGTTGGCTGCAGAGCTAGCCTGGTCCATTTCTGGACCTTGACTCCTTTCCTCTTTTCTTTTTTTCTTAAAAAAAGCATGCATGCTTGCTGTAGCTGTGAGAGCCTTTCCAGGTTTCTAACTGTAGGAATAGCCAGTAGAGAGAGTGTTCAGGGACAACATGGCCTCATATGACTATGCTTCAGAGACAATGAAATGAGAGGCAAGGAGCTTTTTTTAGTTGGGCCTAGCTAAAAGGTTTTCAAAGACTTTGTATTGTATAACAAGCTCTGAGAGTTGTTGTATACCTGAACTGTGGATGGTGTCTTCTGTACAAGTAGTCTTGTCTCAGGTTTGGGCAGTCAGTGGTAACTAAGAATGTTCCCTGGGTAACAGTACACAGAAAAGCCATATGATAAGGTAGAGGAGTAGTGCTTATCAATGGAAAAGGCATTTGCATAATTGCTATTCAATTGGTCACATGTGCTCTAACCTTCAAGGTTGCTTCCCTTTCTGCCAGACCAGAGTGGTCTTGTACAGTGTGTTCCTGGGTGTGCCCTGGCCTGGGTTTCTTCAGAGATGGCTCCTCCAGGTGTGCAATTATGGTGGCAGTGACTAAGCTGAGGGATGTTGTAATGCTTCTGCAGCTGCCCAAGTGGGAAGTGTTTTTCAGCATTTTTCTGCTGAGCTTCAAACCCCTGACAAAGTCAGTCCAGCAAAAAGCAAGGCAGGCAAGTTGTTCAGGTACTGAAAAGGTTTACACTCATACCCTCATATCCTTCTATTGTAGTCTGTTTAAATTAAAATCTGAGCTGTAGCAAAGGGATTCTTTTCTAAATGGCATTGCCTGTAAGGACTGATCTTCCACACTGGAGGAAAAATGAAAAGGTGTTGGCATGCAGAGGAAGTTCTAGAAACCATAGCATATGGTTTTCCATCAGTTCAGCTAATGGTTTTCTGGCAGAAAGTCCCACCCTTCTAATACATTTGGCTGATTTCCACCAGGCCGCCTGAAATAGACACTAATAAGGTTGTTGGTATTTCAGGTACTGGCCTGTTTCAGCTAGCTCAGTTGGATCCTGCCAAAGGAGGAGTTGAGAGAGGAAATGTGGTGCAGAAGGAAGGGAGCATTTGGAGTGAAGCAAGACTGAGGTGCTGAAGCTGACATACACAGCAGTGCCTGCTGCTATCACGCCGAGGAGGAGTTAGAACTTTCCCTGTGCTAGGGTGGGGTCAGCTCCTAGTTTTGTGTTAGAGGTGCAATAACCAGTCTCTCATTTTTAAAAGTCCAGAAATTTTGAAGTCCTCCAGTAAATTATTTGCTCAATACCTTTGAACAGAGACTGTTTTTGCAATATTCAGCAGTCATGTCATTTCACAAAAATGTTTTTTCTGTTATGATAGCAAATTATATTCTTTGTAATAACCTAGTTGTCATCTACATGGCATGAAGAGCAAACAGCATATGAAAATTAATAAGCTTTTTTCCCTGCTGTTCTTTAGAACTTATAGCGGTTGACAATATCAATACAGCAATTCGTAACTGTGATCCTAGTAAAACACTGGTTGCACTGATGAAACCTGAGGCACAGCTGCCTGTTGTTCACTCATTTGCTGCTGCTGTCTATCAAACTGAGCTGTTCAACCTCCAACAACAGAATGCTGTGGTAAGAGTGAAAAGCTTACAGCCTGCTCGTTGATGTTGTATAGTCAGACCATGAAAGAGCACAAACATAGCATGTTGTTGTGTAAAATCAGACATAATTCTCTTGCCATGGTGCTATGCATTGCATGAATCATTTTGGTTGAAAAGGCAAATATTTAATTTCAGAGTTTGTTTCATGCCACACTTCAACCTGGCTGAGCTCTTGTGTTACGACAAATGAACTGACTTTTTAAAATTGTTGCATGCTCTTAATGAGAACTAACTCTGGTTCATATATTGTGTAGAAAAGTAATCCCCTGTTATGAGTAGGACCAGAAGAGATGAGACTGTGGGACAAAAGAAGGAAAGGCAAACTGGATGGGACATAGAAATCCACTGAGCTCCACCACCACTGATGTATCAGTCTGGCATGCCTGTGACTAGGAACATTTCCAGGCTTCTTAAACCAAGCCCATCTCCTTGATGCTGTCTAGAGTGTGTAACTGAAATTTGTTACACTGCTTATTTAGCTTCCTGACTGCAGTGCATTATTGTCCTACAGAACTACCTGGCACATGATGAACTGTCTATTGCAGTAGAAATGTTGTCAGCTGTTGTGTTGCTAAACCAGGCCTTGGAAAATAAGGACATCCTAATGATAAAAAATCATCTCAGAGACCCATGCACTGGCTTCAATAATCTGGAAGAGGAAAACTTGCAACGGTAAAGGTTCATTTTGTCTTGTCTGGATGAGACTTGGCAACTTCTGAAAAAATAAGTAGGTGTTTTTCTGGGTGGGCTGTCCTGTGTTGTGGCTGTGAAGTTGAAAGAGCTACGAGATGAGCATCTGTGTTTTAAATTAATAAGGGAGAGTGTGACAATTGCTGTACTAGTTGTATCTAAATATAAGCAATAACACAGCCTTGAAGGCTGTAGATGTGTGAGTTGCAGGGAAAATATACTCAAAAAGCAAAAGATCTGACAGTAATTTTTGCAGACACTAAAATGGAAACAACTGTAGCTGAAAACTGTTAATCACTAACCACTCTGCAACTCTGAAATGATCTTTGGAATGAGATAGTGTTTAATGCCTCAGGGTCCAGGAGATCTCTTGAGCCATGGTCAAGCTCTTTTTTGCTTGCTAGAAAAGTGAATACAATGCTGTGGCATACACGTATGTTTAACATTACGTTATAGCCTTCACTTGGCTGCCAGCTGCTTGTCCTGTCCCTTGCCTGACTTATCACAGATGTGCTGCTACTGCAATTGCTGTCTTGTCTATCTAATAAAAAATCAGGCAATACGAGGGACTTGTGCCCCCAGCATGCAAGGGAGAGCATGGGAATGTCGACCAGTTCCTGTCTCTTGGCACAGATGGTGATAGAAGAGATACAGTAGAGCTAGAAAAACTTCATTGATGGGGATGCTGTTCAATGGCTTTCTATCAGAAAAGATGGGCTTTCTGGGAATGTGTTTTCTGGAAGAGAGAACTTAGGGAAACTATGTCATAAGGGAAATAGGTCATAGGTCTCCACAACTCTGCATGTTGTGGAGAAGGTTAATAGCATCAGTAACTAGCTTCTAATAGCTCTAGTTGTTTGGGGATTTTTGAGAATTTAATAAAGAAAATTTGGACACCATCAAATATAAAATTTAATTTTTTTTAAAGCTGTCATCTCACAAAACATGTAGTGAGGCTAATTCCTCAATAATACATAAGATTTTAAAATAGAGCAGGTAAATTAATGGAGTGTAGCCTTGTTTGCAAGTATTAAAGTGATACACAGTCTCCAGCTTCAGAAGCCCTTAAACACAGGATACTTGATGCTGAAAAGACAAATCAGATTAGGAAATTATGAATCTCTCCTACTTTTGTTTTCTGCCAGCCATTCATTCCTCGGGCTTCTGATCTAAATAGAAGACATGTATCTTGTCTGACATACTTAGCAGTTCTATGCTTCATTCAGAAATGTGAAAATTATTTAATTTAGGTACACATGAATTTGCACTGCTGTGAAGGTTTCCAGCTTATCTGATCTGTGAGCCTTCTAGGAAGAGTAGACACAAGCTACAGAGCCTGTGCTTGGAGTATCTTGAGTTGTGGGAAGAAGGGCATAATTTTTTTTTTTTTGGCCCATATACTGACTGAAATTCTGGTCTTTGAATTAGTGTCAAGAAGACAACAATAGTTTCCTAAAGCAAGAAGCTGATCATAATTTTCCCCCACATTTATCTGTTGCACCATAGAGCAAGCTGTATGTATGTGTATGTATTCGTATTGCCATCATGCCATATAGCCAAGAAAAGTTTTCTGAATTACAGGGCCATTTCTTCAGATCCTGAAATGCATGTGTAGAACAGGCAGCTTGCATGTCTGTGTAATTTCTGGCAAGAACTGAGTTTGTCTGAAATTTATTAATTGGAAAAAATACTAGTCACTAAATGATGGATGATACATCTGACTAATTCTTTATGGCACTTTATCTTATATATGAAATACACTTATGTATTTTATATCTTCTTATAGTTATGCTGATACACTATTGTCTATTAAGTCAGAGGCTTCATCTCAAGGCCAAGATTATTTAAGCTGGAATGATATCCAGAACTGCATTGACATGGTTAATATGCAAATTCAAGAAGAAAATGAAAGTAAGTAATTCTTCTTCCACATCGCCCACAGAGGTCATAGTCGAGTCTTTGGTATGTAAATCTGTGAACTGAGAGGCCTCATTCGGACACTCTTGAAAAGAGAAGAGCATTTAAAGTTTTTGAAAGCCTGATGATCTTTAAATATCCTTGAAATATTCCTGTCTGTTTCAGAGACTGAAGGATATCATGGGGTGCCTGCCTTCTGCAGTTAAAAATGCAGGCTAAATCTGCCTGCTTAGCAGTATCTTCCAGCTCTGGATGGTCTCACATTGGGGATTTTGCAGTTGTAAGCAAAGAGCATATTGGGACATAGGGAGGAAATTCAGTGTTCCATTGAAAAGTATGTTTTATTGTGTAAATTATTCCAAGTGATTGTTTTTCACAGGGGAGTCAATAAGAAGTTAGACAATCAAAATATCAGTCTTGGTCTCCTTTTGGGTAACTTGATTTCCTGTCCAAGAGTAGCTTCTTATTGCCCACATGTTCTCATGTGAATGGATTTAGGGTTTATTTTTGAAGCTGAATGTAAGTGTATTGCCATGAGAGGGTGGTGTCATATTAAATGTAATAGCTGGTAATTTGGGCTTCAAAAAAGCTAAAGCACCAAATTCTTCCACTGCATGTAGAAATTTGAAACTATCAAGATATGCCAAATTTGCTAGAGCAAGGAAATGAGAGGCAGCTTTCAGACTGCCTGCCATTTTGGAAGCAGTCTCAGTGCCCTTTGAGAGCCTTTCATGTCCCTTAGAGAACCATTAGTGTCATGCATGCTGCTGTGTCGTACTCGTAAGGGAAATTTTATATTGGAGAATTTCTAAAACTGGCTGGACTATTCCTTTCTAAATCTAGTCCAGTGGTTGCCATGGATCCTCACAGCTTGGTTGCCATGTGTGCCCTCTGGCAAGGTGGGGTGCAGAAAAGTTTGACTGGCAGAGTCACTTTTGTGTCTGAACCTCTGCACTTAGTAGGGCCTGGAACAGACCTTGCAGTAGCAGTGAAAGTCTTCAGTACCAAAATAGCTGCTTTTGCTCTCAGTGACACTGACCTCTGCCTAGGAAAGTTTAGAGAGGGAAAATGGGCAGAGAGAAGAGGAAGAAGGGAGGCCTCTGTTTCCATAAGCAAGTCCCATATCTGCATAGTCCCTCTTTTGGACCACCTTGGAAAAACGGCTCATTCCCCAAGCCTTATGATGACCTGGATCTGTGACCTCACCAGGTGGGTTGTGGTGGGTCTAGAGACACTTATTGAGAGATGATCCACTGGGCACAGGGATGTCATCCCTCACAGGTGATGGTGAGACCCTTGATTGGTGTCTTTCTGGGATGGCTTTAGGGACCACAAGCAGCGCATTTCAGTACTATTCAGGGGCAGGAAGAAATCAGTTTGAAACTGTTGGTCCCAGTCTGAAGAAAATGAGTTAAGGTTTTATTAATTACGCTGGGCCTTACTTCCTGACTGAAGTACTGAGTGCCACTGGTCAGCATTGTCAGTTTGGTTATTTACAGTGAAATTACAAGAAACAAGGTTAAGTTGCTATGTAATGCTTTAGCTGGGAGTGCAGTATATATGTGTTTGTCCAAATCAGGTTTCAAGTAGTGTGGTCTGAAATCACTTGAAACTAGAACTTTCAGTGCTGTGAGCCAATATGTTAAACACATAAATATGTGACACCTAACTTTTTCTTAAGCTTCATGTAGGTGCTTCTTCCCAGAAAATAGGAAAATCTGTTTTCCCTTTTTTGTCAAGGATAGTTTTAATTTTTAGGAAGAGTTTTATTCAGATGTATCAATAACTCTAATAGAAAGGAAAGTTGTATAGCATAATAGTTTCAAATTAATATGAGAACAAAAGTAATTTAAAATCAGCTGCTGTTGCTGCCTCTGCTTCTTGTTTTGTGATTTTTCTGTTCTTCATGTTACTGCTTTGTTTGTACGTGATATCGGAAGATTTGCAATTTTCTTTGATAAGTGCATCTTTAATAACTCTCCTGTTTCATAGGAATCATTGCAATTGGTCACATCAATGAAGCAGTTGACCAAGGAAATCCTGAGAAAACTCTAGAAGCCCTGCTATTGCCCACAGCCAAGCTGCAAGATGTGAGACCAGTAAATGCAAGGCATTATCAAGATGTTCTGCACCATGCCAAAGCACAGAAATGCAAGGTTAGAATTTTTACTCTTGTTCTCTGTAGAAGTGAAATGTCAATTCTTTTCACTTGCTTCTATGTCCCTGTCCTGGTCCCCCAATGTTTCCATTTCCTTTGCCCAGTGAGGTTGTAAATAAGCCAGTGACAACAAACGCACTTAGTAATTTTGCTCTCTAACTTATTCTGACTGGCAAAATGGATTAATTCTCAATGTATTAAAATTAAGATATGTTTTGCATATGTCTTGCTACTGCTGTAATCTCACTTATTTTAATTCTACTAGGTTGCTGTAGCTATTAAAAAATATGGGCAGCAGCAATACTCACATAGTTATGAATTAGTGTAAGGATACAGTTACAGGACTGTGCCAGGCAGATAGCTACAATATAGATGAAAAGTGAGGTTTTTGCCAGAAGGAAGTCACAGTTATGGTGTTATTTAACAAATCTCTGGGAAGTATCTTGAGGAGTCTCCTTGTTATGTTGTTTTATTATAGTGGAGTTTTGTGCATATTTTTTTTTTACAGCTTTATCATGCAATAACAAGCTGATGGTCTTGTACGTGCCTTCCGTTTAAACCTATCTCAGCAGGATGTTGCTATCTGCTTCCCCAAAAGCAGTGGCCTGGTTAGCATTACAGCTTTACAGCTTAGGGAAGCATAAACAAAGATCAGCCTAGCAGCTTGCAGGATGTGACTGAATACAAGGTTAGCTAAAGCTGCTAGCCCAGCACTTAAAATGTCCAGTGTCTGGAAAACACAATTAAAATTCACACAGTGTGTCTCTAGGGTAACATGGTGAATTGGGGGAAGTCTGCAAACTTTGGCTTGTAAAGTATCTTCCAGCATTTGTGTCACCTCACTTGGGGTACCTGCTGTGAAACCATGTGTTTCTGTAATCTGCTGTCAGAATTTTTGAAAGGTGTTTGCACAAGTCAGTTTCTCACCAGGGTTCCCAGCTAAGGCCTGGTTTCACTGAGCCCTTAGTGCTGAAAAACCTTCTCCCTCGCATGTGTGCTGGGAAGGGTTTTGTGCATCCTAACTTCACCTGTCCTGGATGGGCCAGGGTCAGTCCTTGTGCACAGTGCAGGTGCTGGCTCTACAGTGCTGACCCAGAACATGCCATGTGCATGCACAGGGAGCCAGGATGTCCCCAAGGCAGAGACCTACAGCCCACAGGTGCTTGCACACAGCAGTCCTACCCTGGCTCACTCCTGCCAGCTGCCTCAGTGCTCCCCAGGTACAAACCTGGTGCCACCTTCCATCCTGGTGTGATTGTGCTCATAGGAAACAAATGACTGTTTCCAAACTTTGGAACAAAAATTGTACAATCTCTTTGAAGTCTTCTCATTCTAGGACTTTGATATTCCTAGAGACTTCTGCTGGCCTTTATCTTCTGAGCTATTTTTGTTTTCCACTCTTTTGACAACTACTTAGAGCACCTTCTCTGTGAACCAGAGTGTTGCTCCTGTTTCAGAAGAGAACAAGACACAGTGCTCCCAAGAAAAAGACTCAGATGCATACTTATTCTTTACAGTGACCAATCATAGATATGACCAATCTTTAGGTAAAAATATGATTTTGACCAACATTTCCTTAAAAAAAGATCCAAACACAATTGTAAAGGTAGTGCAATTTCTGAAGTCTATTTTCTACTTTTCTGATTCCTGTTTATGAAGCAAATCTGTTTTACTTTGTGTTTAGCATGTTTTAAGCATGAGCTGTGGTAAAAGGAAGTATTTGATTTACAAGAATCAGATAGGCCTCCCTATAAACTTCCTGCCCCAACATCTGGAAAAACATATGTGTCAAACCTACTTACTTATACTAATCAGCTTGCTGTCACTTCCCCATAGCTATGGTGATTTGGGGGAGTCTGCATCCAAATCTGCCAGAACCCATTACAGGTCCTTATCTCAGATCTGACCTATTTGTTCCTTGCTTGAAACTGAAAACGCAAACCTGGAACTTTTGTCCTGTAATTCTTAAACCACAGCTATTAACAGTTCTGAAAGCCTTTTCAAATCAAATGTATTCAGGTCCCAGTAAAGAAAATCACTATGTTAAGGGAGCATATTATGGATAACTGGAAAGCTAAACAGATGGACCAAATTACTATGTTTGGTTTTAGGGTTTTTTGTGTGATAAGTATAGAGGTTTTAGTTAGGTTCACATTGTTTATATTTTCAAGAGTTGTCTAGTATTTGAATTATTTTAGAGTTATCTTTAAAATTTGTTCTTGTGCATGTTGAAGGAATGGCAGGATTAAAACTAACTTGAATTAAGAACCGGAAGAAATAGAAAAAAGGGAGCCTCACTAGGCTGCAAATTCCCTTGAGGCATTTTCCAGTGCAGCTTACTTTATTTAAGCTTTTTTACAATACTATTATCAAAACAACATAAAACATTTTTATCCCCACTTACATGCTGCAGTTACAAATTCAAATGACCACCACTGGGCTAATTTTTCTAGGAACTTAGTATATATGTAGGCTTTCCATTTCTGTAATGGCAAAAAGTTGACCCATTGTTTTACTAACAGTCAATGGTAACGAGTTGCAGTATTTGTAACACTGTAGGTATTTCCTGCGAGGATGTGGAAAGAGAGAATACTACAAAATAGCTTCCCTGTTTTGCTTACCAAGCAAGAGTAATACATGCCTGGATTCACACTGATAAGGGTTAGCTCCCAGCAATTCCTTTGGGTTAGGGGAGTGCAGGCGCTGACGAAGTGGAAGAACAAGTCTCAGTGCAGAGCTGGTTAAGCAGCCTCATGGTAGCCTTGGAAGAGTCAGAGTCTGTGTCCACAGCTGTAGATTTACTGTTTTTCCATCCAGGGCAGTATTTGCTCTTGACTGCTCCCAGGCACATAGAAAGTGCTTTTACTTGTTCCCATTTTCACCAGGCCAAAAACTTGGTTTTGTGTCACTGTTCCTGCAGTGATTGTTGGCTGAGAGCTAATTTGAAGTGTCATGAATTGCCTTAGAAGTGCTATTTGGATGCTGACTCCACTTCTGGTATGCAGAGGCTGTGATGACTGATACTCTGGCAGTTTCTCCATGGCCAGAAAGTGATCTCAGAAAGAAATGGAGGTGCAGATCTACTTCCCTGAATCTGGGTACACAGGTGTTGCAATACATGTAATAAAGTTATAGAGCTGGAGAAGTGTATTTTTGGAGATATTCTTTGTGTTGGGGGAAGTAAATTTAACTGAGATTGTGTTTTTTAACACATTTTACTTGAAGTATAAATGTCACACCTGAGATTTGTTGCTGTGTTAATGCTATACAAAATCATAATTCCAGTAATAGAAATAAATTCATTTTTCTCTGGATATTTTAACCATTGTTAAATAAATATTGGATTGACTTCTAATTTTTGACATTAGAAAATAAAGGAAAGGATCAAGACAACTGTTTAGGCTGCTAAGACATAAAGCAATTAGATAAAAAGAATACAACCCATCTGTGTTGTAATAGTAATAGTTGATGTGATGGATAATAAGGATAATATTGCTTGGCACAAAGCAAATAGCAAAGATGGTAAGAATCAGAAGACAGACTTTAACATACCAGAACCATTCGTGAGTCTTGAGCGTTCGTATAATTGAGACGTAGCAGAACACGATAGTCACAAGTGGTATTAAAAACCCGAATACAGCTAAGGACACGTAGTAGTAGAACTGGAAGGAAGATATGGTTTCACAGGCGCTGTGCACGTCGTGGCAGGTATAAATGTCCAGTTGCTTCACGTGATAGCTTTGCTGCATGATGGCGAGTGGGAGCATGTACAGGAAGACGATGGCCCACACGGCAGCGCAGGCTGCGGTGGCGTAGGCGCGCTTCGGCAGGCTCTTGTAGGTGAAGGGGTGAACGATGGCCACGTAGCGGCTGACGCTGATGCACGTGAGCAGCAGGATGGAGCAGTACATGTTGCCATAAAACACCGCCGTGGCGGTTCGGCACATGGCCTCCCCAAATATCCAGTTGTTCCCGTTGATGTGGTAGGCTATTTTGAAGGGCAGCATGATGCAGAAGAGCAGGTCTGAAACAGCCAAGTTTGTGTAGAGGACAGCAGTGCACACGGAGCGGATCCTGAAGAGGAGCATCCACAAGATGATGGCATTAGATGGTACACCCAATAAAACAGCACTGAGGTAGACAGCAGGTATTAGCTTGGTGCTCAGAGGGCTGGTCAGGTACTCCAGCGTGGCATTGCTCACTTCTGTTAATGTGGAGTCATTTGACTTTTTTGAAGTGCATTTATTTTCTCTGATATGGATGGTTGTTGTTTCCCCTTCTATGGCATAAGGGGGAATGTAATCATAGTCTCCTGCTGAAATTCCACGAAAAGTTTTGATAAGAGACACTGTTTTAATTGCAGAGCCATTCAGGGAAAATTCTGAAGCTTAGAAATAAAACAAAGTTAAAATTGTTAAATAGGACAAAGTACTGTATTAACAATATAACCCACCTGCAGGAACAGAGAAAGATAATTAGCTCTATACAAAAAAGCAATATAAGTTTAAAAGAGTTGGAGACATTCTTTTCTGCATTGGGTGTTCAAATGTGCGGAACAACAGTCTTCATTTATTATTTCACACCAAATCTGGAAAATCCATCATTAATGTCGTGTTAGCTGATCTTTCTGCATTTTGAGTGTTCTCAGTAATCTTTGGTGAAAAATATCAGACACTTCTGTAGTGCTTATGACCAGTGGGGGGTTTTTCCCAGTAGCAGGAATGTTGGTCATTCATCATATAAGCAGCCTTTGTTTAGGCTTGATCAAACACCATTACTATCCTTGTTGCCTCACGTATGAAATGCATGACTACAAAAGATATGAAAAGCACTATCTAGTCTAGCACAGACTGAAACTTTTAAATTAGAAAACTGAAATTACCTTAGTGTTTTGGTCTCACATGTGAAATTGTTATTCTTAAGCTTCTGACTAAAGCAAACCAGATCTTTTCTCATACCTGAGCAAGGGCAGTGTCTTGAGAATTGAAAACAAATGGTTGGGCAGGTATTAGGTGTAATTTACTGGGAAGTGAATAAAACTTTTCAAGCAGCACAAAAATTTTCAGTAAGTAAATATTGTCAGCATGTGGGCAAAAACAATAATACTATTTTATTAACACCTGTTCCTCAGTCTTTAGTAGAGAAATTTGTAAAGACATCGACAATTCCACGTGAAGCACAAATGTGTTCAAAATGCTTTTTAAAGCCATGTGTTGTAAAACAGATTTTGCACGGTAAACAACTGTGTAAGTATTTGTGTCACTTAAATTTTCTTATGTGCATTTAATGCAAAAATAGTTACTGTAAAGCCTACAGCATGCACCATGAAACTGGAATTCAGAAGCAAACTGAACTATGGATGAAAATCTTTGGACTTTTTTTTGCCTCTCCATATTTGAATAAAATAAGGAAAACAGTTTTATTCATGTTCACTGGCAGATTTACACTAGGATATTTTAAAATAATAATTAGTAGACTGCATAATTTTTAGTAGTTTTTGGATGGTTACTCCAGAAAGCTAGTTTTAACCACTCATTAAGTCATACGTGTAACTGCATGGGCTGGCGTGTGTGTGGATATATAGGTAGATATAGGTATAAATACATATATATATGTATATTATATATGTATATTACATATGTATACATATATATATTTATGTATGCCAGCTTTTCAAAATGAGCTTGCTTTGAAAACAGTTTTAATTCTAGAAACGAAAAAAAACCCCACATTTATTATTTGATCATTTCCTTTACTTATTTTTATCACAATAGTCATCTGAACATTTCCTTCTAATAACACCATCTGTGAAGTTGTAAAACAAGACACTACAGGTTTAAAATTATTGTATCGTTACAAAAATACTAGATAAAAGACATTTTTTCAGTAAGTGCAGAAAGTTCCCTTAAATAAAATTCTTTATAGAAAATGACTGGCAGAGGCAAGGCGTCACTGAAATGAAAATAAAAATGTGCTTAAGAGGAGACATCCTGGAGCAGTTTTCTGTAATTGGTACATGTATGTACAACTCATTTCAAGTTTGCAGCAGGTAGAGCAACAGCATTATCAAAAAGTCCACATTACTGACTAAAATATGGAATAGATACAGAAGGGAGGACTCACCTGTAGTGCAAAGACCAGAGGTAAGAGAGAGCAGTCCAGTGAAAAACAGTATCTTCATTGTAGTGTGTGAAATCCAGCCAACTGAACGATGATGCTGTGCTAGTTCATCTTAAGAGGCGTTTTGTGGGGGTTTTTTCCCCTCTGTAAGGGACTAAAGAATGATTGATCTGTCCTCCAGAAGCATCCTGTAAGCATGAGGTTTATGGTAAGGAGCTAATTTGTTCTTTGTCTAGTACAGCAAGAGGGTGTGACGTATCCAAATATGCACACATGACTCAGTTTCAGCCTCAGCCCAACACAGAGATAAAATTACTTTACAGCAGCAAATTTAACTCCTAATTTTCCACAAGCTTGAAGCTGATATGCAGGGTTCTGCTGGAATTTTTACTTAAAGATATTTGGAGTAAAAAGTGTTTTCTGGAAAAATAAAGGGGCGTGTTTAGTAAATCCTCAAGGGTCTAATTCGGAGACCAAAATGTCATGTGGCTGAACTCTGTACCCTTCTCTAGGGAGAAGCCAGACTTGCAGAACAGTGTGATGATCTCAGTTTAGCAAAAGGTGAAGATGGAAAGAAGCCACACATACAAACATGCCTTAGGAAAACTGCATACTGCTTTGCCTTTTGCCTCCCTACCCACTGTTAGCTGTCAGGCTCCTTCGGTCCACCTACTGCCTCCCCTGAGTCAGTTTCCACCCTTCCACAGACTGCAGCCTCTAAAACCTTTCCCCTATTTTCATTTGCTGTTTTGTTGATCACTTCCTTTTCCTCTGCCTGTCTTTTTTTTTTTTTTTNTTTTTTTTTTTTTTTTTCCTTTTCAATGCTAAATAGCAACAGCTTGTTTCAGCAAGCAAAATTAGCCCAAGTTTTGGTCTGGCTTCCAGGCTAGTCGCGAGGCTTAGCATAAACTGTACTTGGCTCCAGAGCAGTATTTGTGTCTCTTCATGTATTTAATGGATAAAAGCTGGATATCAGATGAGAATTTTTTTTCAGTTTCTCGATGCTTTTCTCAAAATTCAGTGACAGATTAGGAATTTATTAAACATTCTCTCAAGTGCTGACTCTAACTCTCACTTGGTAGAAAAATAAGCAGTATGTGTCCACTGTCCTGGGATTGTCTGACATCACTTCATGTTATTTATGTATTCTGCTACCTTGTTTACATATATGATGCAAGCTGCAGAGTATGTCTTTAGGGTTTTTTACCCTATTTTCTCTTCATAGTTTCTGTGGATATCAGATTTATAAGATCTTTGGCCTGAGGTCCAGTGCTTAACCAGGCCTACTCATTGCAAACCTGCTTCTTTGTCCACACTTTTTTAGTTTGAATGTGTTTCTAGCTGTTTTTTTTCCCTGAAATACTTGTGTGTATATTATCGTAGATCTCTCTCAATTGATACATTTCAGCTTCTCTCATTATTAGTCTATTATAGGTCTGGCACTCCTATTTCCTCTTTAGCATGAATTTCCTACGCACTTATAGATTCAATTTTAAATATTACTTTAACCCTGTTTTTTCTGGTGAAGTGCTGGTATCACCAGTGAACCTGGGCAGTAGGGCTGCTAAGTGGGGATGTTGAGCCCCCCTCTACTACACCTTCTATTTTAAGTTGGCTTTAATGTCATGCACTTTAGGGCTGAAAGAAGAGCAGTACTTATTCTGCTGTTTAATTGCACAAATGTTTGCATGAGCTAAGTCATCATTACTAAACCTGAGCTGTCTTTCTCATGTTAGTTTTCACTGCTATTTTCTAATGTAACATGCACTTAGATGTACACAAGGATCCTTTCCAAATAAGAGATTTTGAAAGAAAGCCAACTTCCTGCAGTCTTCTGCTACTCTGTCCTACTAACACGGTGCTGCCTGATAAGTGTGATTTTATGTGACTCAGACTATTTTGCCTACATATCATGGAAATAAAAATGTTTTAATTTTTACTGATACTTAGTAGAATGAATTCTATGCCAGCAGTATCGCAAATTTTCCTGTTCTAGACATCAAAACTTTCAGAGCTTTGTATCTGAACAGGATCTATTTCAAGTCAGTAAATAGACTATGAATGTGTTTCACTGATGATTTTAAACAGTCAAATCCTTTTTGTGTTCAAGGGCTTCGCAAAGCAGAGATTGTATATTGGAGCTGTATCAGTATATTGAGACGACTCTTATTATTCAGTTTTTTCAAGGCTTTTTACTGCCCTTTTTCCAGGAATCTCAAGATGAATCAGTGCTCCTGTGGCTGGATGAAATACAAAGAGGAATCAATGACAGCAATAACAACATAAAAGAAGCAGCAAACTGTAAGCATTAACCTGTATCTGCACTGCTCTTGTTTTTCTTGGTCTTGGGAATCTGAAATTGGTAATTTATATATTCCACTTCAGGGAAGATGGAAGCCCTTTAAATGCATGAAGAGAAATGAATGTGTGTTCTTTGTCACACTAAAACTGAGATTACTTAAAACTACAGGAGTGGTGTTAGTTCTATCTAAAGTGGTAATCTTTAAGGTGTGGCTGATAATTCAGGATTTGGTTATACAGGTTAACATCATGACCAATCTTTCTAATGCTAGTGTATCTTCTTGTAGCTCCTGAAATATATGAATGAGCAGGGATATGCTGTTCAGGAGCTTGTTTTGCTAAGTATAAGACTAAAATCTTTATGCATATTGTAAGGGCAAATTCTTAAGTTTACAACTTTGCTTATTCATATTTCTTCATATTGTCTTCTATGGAGGTGCTGACAAACAAAGATCAGGAACTTATTAACTTTTAAAGCACTATACAAGGAATACTAGGTCTTTTCAAAAAGTATATGCTCTTCAAATCCATAAGGAAGAGGAAATCTGTAGGGAAAGTGCTGAGGCTTAATCTGTCAGTGCTGTGTACTGAATGCACTCAACACCTTTTGTCACAGCTTTGATTGAATATAATAATTTTAGAAAACTATTCATAATACATACTAAACTTTGGCGAGTAATGTAGAAGCAAGCACTGCTGGGCTTATGGGGCACGTTGGAGAGCACAGTGATATGCCTGCCTGTTCCAGCCCAGGGCCAGCTCAGCTCAGACAAGGCACTGGGTATTGGTCAGCCTTCTGCTTCACTTGGCTTTGGGTGAGTCAGTGTCGCCTTCTGTGGCACCTCAGGAGCTTGTGAATGCAAGTGCTGAAGTCGGTGCATTTCTGCAGCGCTGTGCTCAGCCATCCCTCGTGCAGTGAGCCCATGGGCACGTCAGGAGTTACTGCTTGGGAAGTTGTGGGTGGAAGGGAACACAGCTGGCCATCACAAATAGCTATCCCTGCTACAGGAACATTGCATTTTGTGTTACTACTACTTTGGAATTGATCTAAACAACTAAATGTTGTTTTCATGTAACAAGGCAGATACACTGAAGATAGCTGAAGTATTTTTGTAGGTCACACATCCATAGAAAGCACTGGGCTTGTGTTTTCTGAGATGGGGTCAGATACATGCACATTGTCTTGACCAAGCTTTTGTACTGAGGAGTGCTGATACCTTCTTTTGTGGAAAAACCTGCTTCCCATGAATGCCACCCTGAGCCATGAGGAAACATGTGAGCTCAGAGAAGGGAAGGTAATACATAGCTTATAAACAGATTTGAATTGAACCTAAAGAGCTACTTGGAAACACCCTCATTTGTGTTCACTGGTGTAAAAGCATTAAGAATATGTATCATAAGCAGCCTGCAGAAACTAGGAGAGCACAATTCATACAGCAATACCATACATTGTTGCTAATGGTATATCATTGGTCCATCCACTACAGTCGTTGTACTAAAATCTTTTCTTATAATCTGTGTTGGTAGTAAATGCACAGCTTTTCACAATCAGGGATGCTCAGTGGAATTGTTTTAACATTTCACTTTTTGGAAAAAAATAGTGTTCTCTGCCCTGTGGGTTGAAAGGAAGCACTGTCAGCACAGCACATTCTTAAAGAGATCTAAGGTTTTGTAGCTAAAACCTGAGATTTAACATTTCCCCATGGCACAGAACCTAATACTTCCTATAACCAACACATCCTGTCTCAGGAAGTTTGCATGTTGTGTTCACATAGTCTACGTTTAGCTTGATCACAACTTGGAAAGAAACTTTTATCTATCACACAGGCACTATTTTTAAAAGGCAAACAACTCCAAAACTTTTGCAAGGTAGTCAGAGATATATTTTTCAGTTTAAAAAGTGTTTTTGAGATGGCTGCAGTAATGGCAATTAAATAAGCAGTAAAATAAGAGAAGATATTGGCAGCAATACTGAAACAGTCTTGATAATTTCCAAACTAACTTTCATGCCTTACATAAATACTAAATAGTACAGTATTAAAATTCTGAAAGGCTTTTAAAATCTTTCCTGTCAATTAAGGAATCTGTATCTTGTACCTTTATTTAGGAAGAAGTGTTCAGTAAGTGCTGGTGCACTTTCTAACTCATGGTGCTTGCTGTGTGTTTTGCATCACCTTGCTTCACTTCTTGAATGAGTTCAACCATTGTACTCCTTATCTAAGTGGTGGACAAAAGAGGTCAGCCAAGTATCAGCTGTAGAGCCTTCAGGACTAGATTTGAACACTGACTTCAGTCTTGCACAGGAAGAGTCTTTCAAAGCAGGAAGTCTGTGTGTCCTGAGAGAGTCCAAGTTATAGGAAAAAGCTGATCTTTGGCCTTGTTGAGAGTTCAGGCTTATCACACCAGACAACTGTGGCTTTGTATATCACAGCTGTTTAAAAGGGAGGATGGGTGTGGAAAAGGGCCCTTTGCAGTGTTGATCTGGTACCAGCATCCCAACTGCCAGAGAAGCAGACTGGAGCTGAGTTTTCTGGCAGTTGGGGATGGCTAATCCCCAGTTATCTTATGATTTTCCAGGGTCCAAATGGCCTTTCTCTAGAGCAACAGCAGAGTATTAATTGCTAGCACTTGAAAGGAGTAATTTCTGCTGACTTGAGTTTTTTCCCAATAAATACTTTTATTGTATTTTCCTTTGAAAATACAGGCATAATTAATTAAAAGATGAGGAAAAGCCAGATGACAGTGGACCTACATAAACAAATCTTAGCTCATGTTTTCTTTTGTCTTTGTAAAAGTATCTTCCAGCACCCTTAATTACATGATGTAAAGGAGGAAGGAAACCATTCAAATACTGCTGAACAGAGTTGATGAGGCACATGGGACTGTGTATGAATTTGGGGCCAGCAGCAGCCAGCTGTAATGTGTGGCTTCCCAGTTTTTTCTGCTTCCTTGCTACTGAGGCCGGATGCTTGGACATCACAGTGCCAAAGCAATGGTAGAAAGACATCTCCAGTACATATGTGTGCTGGGCAGAGGTCTCTTTCAAAGCACAGAAAACTAGCAGGATGCTATCTGACAGAAATCCAGACACTGGTGATATTGCTTGTCCGCTTTGTTTCTCATCTGGCTGGCAATGTATTTTTGGTTGATTTGTTACTGCCTAGCCAAAGCTACCTATTCCACCTTAGTCAAACTAATAATAAAGAAAAGCTGTTTCTATTACTGAAATCCTTTCCTGCTTGCTCAGTCTTATGGATTGAGTCCTGTACATGGGCTTCTGATACCGAATGCATTTTGGGTCAGCTCTGTGTATGCAGGGTGTGTGCAGGGACCTCCTTTATACTGATGAGGATAAACACAAGATCAGGGAGTGTTTGGTGCTGCAGCATGAAGTGCAGCTGTGGGGTGCGAAGGTAGCCAGATCCCCTCAAGCTAGGATATAATGTGGATGTTCTAGCTCTATTCACTTGTTCCTCTGTGCATGGATCTTGAATTCAGATGTGAAGGAACACCTTTAAAGACCAGAGCAGCCATTTCTAAAACAGCCTAAGCATCTAGTGGGTAAGGTACTTTTGAAGTGGTATGTGCTTTCACATGTAAGCTGCCAGGTGTGGTGGAATCTGTTCCCTCGGTGATGGTGGGATCTGCGTGAGGAAATCCTGAATCAGAGTATGGGTAATGCCATATAACATCAAAGTTTGCACATGCTTCACAGCATCACCTCTCAGGGTGCTTTTATACGCCCTGGAAGCAAAAGCTACATCTCTGGCATATTCGAGGGCATGAATTAGCTTCAGACAAGTTCTTGAGGAGGTGAGTTTGAGAAAGGGCTGCTTCAGGATGGTGACTAGTTTGCTGCAAGAATTAACTCAAGGCAATCGGTTTTAATTCCCATTTTGTACAGCAGAAGTGAATGTCAGTGTTTATAGCTTGTAAACAAATTACTTCATGTACCTCTAGGAGGCTCCCAAGTGATCAGTGGATGATGGCCTCTCTGTTAGGACAGGCTGAGTGTATGGGTGCTTGCCATCCTCATCCCCTGCCCTACTGTCACTTGGTGGGGAGCAGCTATGCCCTCAGACTGCGCTCAGTTGTGCTGTGGCTGCATCTGAGCTTGGGTGGAGCACACACTTCCTACCTAACACACTTGCTGTTCTCCCAAATACTTGTCCTTACAAGCATGAAGGAGGCTGAAAATGGGTAAAGCACTGAATTGCTATCTATGCCATGTTGTCTGTGTATGCCAGCATTAGAAGTTCATTTTCAAAGTTTCTGGAGGCTAGAGTTATGGGTACATAGAGTATAAGGCACTTCATTTTTCTGTTATTTTACCCTAGTGGCTGTTGGAATATCAATGATCAACAAGAGTTTGGAGAAAGGTGATTCACAGCCAATCCTGATGATACTACAGTCAAGGTTTGGATTACGAGTCATTCCTGAATGTGCTGAAGCCTACTTCAGGAACCTCTCTGAAGCCAAGAACATGAAAACTACAGAAGGTAAAAAACTTCCTAAACAGGACAGTTCCACATGCCCATGTCACTGAGGCAATCAGAAAGATAGAACAGGAAGTTTACCTAAAATCACTGTAAGTTGAGGGAGGTAGCTGCTGCTTTAAAGTCTTTTGAAAAATGTTATACTTTTTCAAGTGCATTTTACATTACATTGTACTGTTGTGCACACACTGCAGACCACAGTACCTGCTGAGAAGCAAGTCTAGTGATTACCAGAGTCTAGCTGAGACTTTCTAGAATCTCAAACTCTGAGTGAATTTAGGGCAGCTTCTCTGGGACTGTCAGTAGACTAGGAAACCATATCACTCACTGACAACTTTTTTTCATATTAGCACATGCAGAGATGCACACATCAGTCTTACAGGTTGCTGTCAAAGATCAAGCCAGTATCTGACAGCGTTCACAGCCCAATTATGATCCCTGTGCATTGCCAGAGCATCAGTTACCAGCAAAAGCTGGGGCTAGAATGTGTTCTTAGCAGATGATGGGATGTTTTGTCATGTTAGAACTGCAAAAGCTGGTCATAACTAACAGCAGCCAAGATTAGCTAATGGCTACCAAAAAATTGCTGTCAGTGTAGTACCTATTATTACAGTAGATAGGCATGTTTCACTTTGCAACATGAGTATTTGGAAGGCCTTACTTTTGTTTTATCTTGGGGCCTTTTGTCCATAAGGAAATTAGGCTTTTCCTGCCTGTCAGGATGCAGACCAAAGCCATAAACAAGAAAATTATGTGGATATAGGAAGTGTTGTGTGTGAGGTAAGAGTCAGTAAATCCAGAATTCACGCAGAAGACAAGAAAAATATTTTTTATAAAAAAGTAGTCTGTTTTTTAATTAAAAAAGGTCTGTTTCACTTATGAGTGATGATGGAAGATGGAGGACACACTGTTTCAGAGCACTAAGTTGGCATGTTAGGGTTTGGAGAGGCTAGTAGTGGATTTGTACTAAGCTTGTAGCTGTTTCAATGACCTTATCACCATTTTGTTCTAGAGAAATAACCCTCATCTACCTAGCAGAGTATTTTGGAAATCCTTACTGCAAAAAGGCCCAAGATAGGTAGAGATTTTATGTGTCAAAGATATTCTCAGCAAGTACAAGGAGGGGAAATGAGTAGGGAGAGCTGCAATTTATCAGTGAAACAGGACACAAATCTGTACTAATGGTATGAACTGTTTTTAGGTTCTAGTGAAAGTCCATGGATTAAACTTGTAATGAAAGCCATGTATGATTACTATTACAACGTGGAAACTGAGGAAGGTGCTTGTGTTGCCCCCAGAGGAGTTGTACCAAAAACATCATGGTTAACTGGTGAAGAAATTCAGGTAGGTGGCTAAAACATGGGCTTTTATTGCAAAAGCAACATAAACATTTGAGAGAGTATGAGACATGAAAATATCAAGAGGCTGTGGTGGGTGAAACTGAAGGTCACTTTATCAGTATCTGCTTCTGACAAGAGCAGCAACTTAAGTCTAAGCAGACAGTGATAGCACAGCCTCCTGCCTAGTGTCTGGCAATGATTTAAGGATTTCCTTACTGGAAGTTACAGCATTTCTTTTAATGACCATCAGCAGACACCAATGGAGGAAATTCTGACTGCTTCCATATCCTCTTATATTTTGTAGTACTTTGCATTGACTGATAAATTATTTTATGATGTATTTGTGAGCAGGTGGAAACATCATTTTCTGTTTAAATCTAATCCTCTGACAGCATTCTTGTATATCCAGATTAAAGTGGATGAGTGTGCTATTTTAGCTCCTTTGCTGTAGAGGTTTTGCTGTAGTGTGAAATATAACTTTCAAGCAAAGCAGATCACACAAGTCTCTGAGTAATTTGTTCTTCTATTATTCTGATGCAGCTTATCTAAGTTGCAGGCTTACTACTCTACACAGAGAACTTGGGTAAGGGTAAGTTCTTCTGAAATTCTGAATGCAACAGTTCAACAGAGAACTTGCTGATTCAGTTAGTATTTCTAGATGTCTGAGTTGTACAAGACACTTGTGAGTGTTAGGAAAGCAGAATCCTGCTAATGTATAAAAGAATACTGTCTTAAAATAGCATTGAATAACCGAAGCTTGAAAGCAGTTCAATTACTGGTTGTGTAGGGTTCAGCAGTAACAACATAGCTCTTTCTTCCTTCTGATTAAAATATGTGAGTAAATCAGAGGGACTTGGGTCAGGTGACCATAAACTGCAGAGATGGAGAGGCACAGTCCAAATTCCAGGATGGTTTTGTCTTTTAAATTACCTTTTTACATCATCTCTTAACAGAACATTGCTGGGCAAGTTACAGCAGATTACAATCGAGAGCAGCTGTGGCTTGCTAATGAAAATCTGATCGTTGGGCTGCAAGCCCGAGCAAGGGGATTCTTAGTCAGAAAAAACTATCAGGAGAGAAGAGCTTATCTTCAAAACCAGGAACCATCTGCCATCAAAATTCAGGTATTGTTCTAGAATGAGAAGGTAACGTGGCTTGGGCATCTTTTTGCATGTAACAGGTGACATGACTGATTACTACCACTGGTAAAATTCTCAAGCAGATCTGTCTCCCTGTTTTCAGCAGCAGCAGTTTGAAATTATACATCTGCAAATATGTGTGATTTCACATAGCAAATATCCAATTTTAAAATAATCTATCATATCCACCTCCAGTGTAAGTTACTTGGGGAAGCTCATTAATGCACAGCCCTGACTTTGTTCCGACGTGCTCAGATTTTTTGTGGTATGCCTAACTATGCACAGTACAAGACCAGAAGATATTTGTTAAGTATTGAAGCAAAAATTCCTTGGCAACACATGACTTAAGAAATACATTCCTTATTAGACTATCCCTAGTTGGAAGTGATTTGCTTCTGCTCCATGAAGTCATAGCTGAACAGGGAGTGGCAGCTGCCCTGGTGTTCTTTGGCAGTATTTCTTGGATGTTTCCAGTTTGCTGAACTCCAAAAGGCGTACAAAGGAAACGTTCTGCTGAGGGTGCAAACACTAACAGAGGCATGCACACTGGTTTTAAATAGTGAAATATCCAGCTCCTATTAGGAGCAATTTATTCCACCACCCACTCTCAAAAGGGGAAAAAAAAAAAAAGAAAAATACACAAATTATTTTTTTAATCTACAGGAGCTATATTTAACAAATAGCTTTGCCACTAGTGGTTGTTATAGGGATTGACTTTTCATTCTCCAGCACGGTGTCCTAGCCCAGTAAAGAATTGTACTTTGAGAAATTCAAAGGCGGTATGAATAGGTTCAAAATATTGAGAAATGTAGGTAAATGAAGTTGTTCTCTGTTTTCTTTCTATTGACATTAGAGCAAAAATGACTTGTGGAAAGACAACAAATAGAGGACAAGGCTGGTGTCACTGGCTGATAGAGATGACAGGCAAAAGTAGCAGTAAAAGTATCTGTTATCCCTGTCACTGTGTTCCTTGACAAGTGTTTGTTTCTGTGCTAGCAAACAGAGAGTCAGCTGAAGGAATTAACTTGGAAAAGAGGCCAGAGCAAGAACAATGTGGGTCCCGATAGGTAAGGGACAACTTCTGGATGCAACAGAGTGACAGAATGGGTAGGGCTGGTAGAGACCACAGCAGGTCATCTGATCCAACCTCACTTTTCAAGCAGGGTTATTGCAGAGTACGTGGCACAGGATTGCATCCAGGGGATTCTGGAATATCCCCAAAGGCTCCACAACTTCTCTGGTCAATCTGCTCTGGTGCTCAGTCACTCACACAGTAAAGAAGTTCTTCCCCCATATTCAGATGGAACTTCTTGTGCATCAGTGTCTGTCCATTGCCTCTCATCCTTTTTGCTCAGCACTGCTGAGAAGAGCCTGATCCACCCTCTTGATACCCTCCCTTCAGATACTGATAGACATTGATGAGGTCCTTTCTCAGTCATCTCTTCACAAGGCTGAACAGCCCCAGCTCCCTCAGCCTTCTATTGTAAGCGAGATGCTCCAGACCCCTTATCATCTTTGAGTTCCATGTCTCTCTTATCCTGAGGAGCCCAGAACTGGACACAGCACTCCAGGTGAGGCCTCACCAGGGCTGAGTACAGGGGCAGGATCACCTCCCTTCACCTGCTGGCAATGCTCTTCCTAATGCTCCCCAGGATCCCATTGGCCTTCTTGGCCACCAGGACACGCTGCTGGCTCATGGACAGCTTGTTGTCCACCAGGACCCCCAGGTCCTTCTCTGCAGAGCTGCTCCCCAGCAGGTCAGCCCCAGGCTGTGCTGGTGCCTGGGCTCGTTCCTCCCCAGGTGCAGGACCTTGCACTTGCCTTTGCTGAATTTCAGATGGTTCTTCTTTGTCCATCTCTCCAACCTGCCGAGGTCCTTCTGAAGGGATGCACAGCACTCTGGAGTATCAGCTACTCTGCCCAGCTTTGTGTTCTCTGAATTTGCTGGGCAGGAATCTGCCCCTTCATCCAAGTCATGGATGAGTAAGTTAAACAGTACAGCATTGAACCTTGAGGGACAGCACTAGGGACAGGCCTCCACCTAGACCCTGTGCCACTGATTTTGACCCTCTGGGATCTGCCATTCAGCCAGTTCTCGATCCACCTCACTGTCCACTCATCCAGCCTGCATTCCTGAGTTTGTCTATGAGGATGTTGTTAAGAGACTGTTGAAATCCTTACTGACATCAAGTAGAGAATACCCACTGATCTCCCCTTACCCTTACATGCTTACTTTAGCAAACCCATGGTAACTATTCCTGATCATCATCTTGTTATCCATGTGGACAGAGATGGTCTCCAGACTGAGGCACTCCATTGCTGTTCCAGGAATGGGAGATGAGGCTGAGTAATGGGCAAGAGCTGAAAGTAATTTATGTGGGATGAAGCCAGTGACTGGGATGCTAAGGATGTAGGTGTACTGGTGATAAGAGTAAGAATGAATTCAGGAGGGTGAAGGAAATAGCATTGGACAATAAAGTGTGCTGAGATTGGTCAAAATTAACAAGAAAGGTATTAGGGTACCTTAAAAAATAGAGGCAAGCTTGCTTATACCTTAGTTATCTCTTTATCACAATGGCAGATTTTTTTCTACAAGATAAACACTGTTAATGATTTTAGTGTGTTATATAGATTTAATAAATATTAGTTTCTTATTAGGAATAATGGTCTCCTGCCTTCTCTAAAATAGGCTTTCTGGAAAGGATTCAAACAAAGGAAAAGCTATGTTGACAGATTAAAGGTGCTTCAAAGCAATGTTGCTGCTATTGTTAAGGTAAGAATGCCCAATGTGTTGTGGGGGCCAAGTATGTTTTATCTCTTGATGCAGTCCCTCACCACCTGGGAATCAGAGATTTAGGAGCACAGGCTGGAGGTTCTCCAGAAATTTGCATGGCATTGAAAGTTTTTTAATTGATAGCTTAAGCAAATTGCTTCTTGAAAGCTCTATGTTTGACTTCCAACTGGCTTTGCAGAACTTAAGGGGCTCTTCAAAGAGATTTCCTTACATTTCTCTTTCCAAAGCTAAAGTAGAAAACATTTGGGATGACAGTGTATTCTTTCCTTAAAAGCTGTCAAATCACTCTCTGAAAAGTGCTCACTTTTCTAAGATGCTAATGGGACCGTTATGTCACGATTGGATTGTAGATCACAGATGGAATATTGTTACAGGATCTCCTGTTTTTGTGGGAGACTGGTTTAGAATTGAGACCTGAGACCTCAAGGTAGAAATTATTTTCAAACATAATGTTACACACAGATGGTAAAAACTTTAACTCAGCTTGATTTAGTGGATAAGTGGGAACCCCTTTATCTGATCACTGGCCAGTAGGAGCCTGGTGGTACAGTCATCTGTGGCCCTCAGCACATGAGAAGAGCATGCCTGCAGAAGAAGACGTTCAAAAGTAAATTTAAAACACACACACAAAAGTTTGTGCAGTGTCCCTTAACTTTTTATAAAATTTTATTTAATTTTCAGATTCAGTCATGGGTCAAAATGTGGCTAGCAAGGAGAGCTTACAGGAAACGCCTACAATACTTCAAGGATCATGTAAGTAATTTTTCTCCATTTTGAACATGAAGCATTGAAGTATGGTAGTATGACTGCAGGAGCAGTTTTGGGAAACAGGAAAGAGGGTGCAAGTTCTGCAGTATGTTTCTGAGCAGAAGTGTGTCGCAACTAATTCTTTTGCCTAATCTTGATCCTGTTCAGAATGACCAAATTGTGAAGATACAAGCATTTCTTAGAGCAAACAAGGCCAGGGAGGACTACAGAACACTAAGTAAGTAGTAACAGTTGAATGTTGTGTGTTTGTGGACAAGTATATTACTGTGTTTGGTCAGGATTTTTTATAAGTTTCACATGAGATTTCTCAGTTTCTAATTTAACTTCAAAAACGGCTGCAAGTGTTTGTAACACAATTGTTCTACAGCTGGAACTATTTTGCATAGCTGTACTTTTAAAGTGTGCCAAAAATATTGTTAACTGGCATAAACTTCAAATTTTTCTGCACAGTGATCCATTTCCTGAGGGCTTTAGGGGAGTTCAGTCTTACATCAACTAACAAGCCTATTTTCTTCAATTACAGTTGGCGCTGAAAATCCACCCTTGACTGTTCTGCGCAAATTTGCCTACCTCTTGGACCAAAGTGACTTAGACTTTCAAGAAGAACTGGAAGTAACAAGGTTAAGGGAAGAAGTGGTTACAAAAATTCGATCCAATCAGCAGCTGGAGAAGGATTTGAACTTAATGGATATAAAGATTGGATTGCTAGTGAAAAACAGAATCACTCTTCAGGTCAGCAGGATCTGTTCAGGCTCCCTTGGTATCATGCACTGAGCACTTCCCCATGTTGAAGGAATTCAGGGTTACACAATCACAGCTGAGGCTGGAAGGGATCTCTGGAGGTCATCAGGTCCAAACCCCCTATACAAGCAGGGACACCCTGAACAGGTTGCCCAGGACCATGTCCAGATGGCTGATTATCTCCAACAATGGAGGCTCCACAATCTGAGCAACCTGTGCTAGTGCTCAGTCACCCTCAATTAGTCAAAATACTCCTGGTAAATTAAGCACTATCTTTGTATGTTACTACCTTGTGCTAGACGTTGTTCTGTTGTCCTGAGTTGTACATCACTGTGTTTTGCTAGCTGTGGACAATAGTAATTACTTGGCAGATTTAAAATATTTTACTTCTTTTCTATGTTAGAATTGAGTAGACTTTTGATCCTATTGAACAGCTTGTTCAATGCTCATTAATCATGAATTTAGTCTGTATAGGAGATCAGGTGTCATACAATCATTGTTAGCAAGACACAGTGGTGAAAGATAAAGATGTAAAAAATTGGGTAGTGACTAGAGCAACAAAATTTACAAAATTGCTAATTAATGCACTTCGAGTAATAGCACATTAACATGGTTGGGAAAATGTTCATTTTTCCAATCTGCCTGTTTTGTGAATATATAATCCAGATTTTTTATTATCTTTCTGCAGGATGTGGTACTGCACAGTAAGAAACTTAACAAAAAGAGCAAAAGCCAGCTGGAGGAGATGGTTATGGTTGACAAACAGGGCATCAAAGGTTTGAGTAAGGAGAGAAGAAAAAAACTGGAGGCTTATCAACATTTATTCTACCTTCTACAGGTAAGTTTTAATGCAGAAATTAACATGGCAGCAAACTTTTGAAGAAAAACTAGAAATATATTATACTGCTTATTTTGTTTTAATGATTGTAGTAGTGATTATGAAAATATTTTGAAATAACATGCAGAGTGCAGCAGGCACTATGGTCAATTTCTTATACTTCCTGTAACTGAGAAAATATTTGTTGTTTTTAAAGTGTGCAGCAAATATGGCTGATTTTTGCTTGAGTGTACTTTAATCTATACTGAATGTTTCTCTTCTGCCTGAGGAGAAATGTTTGCCTCCATACAGTCCATGTAAATTACTTTCACTAGCAGCATACATTATATGTGGTGGGAGGGAGTGGTCTGCAATGCCGTTCACAGAATATGATGTGTCTGTTCTTGTGCTTTTTTTATCTCATCTCACTGACATTTTACATCTCCCAGGGCAGATGCCCTCCAAAGTAGACATGGAGTATGCAAAGTTTTCTTGGTAGATAGCTATTGTTGTATGGTAAATTCTAATTGTCATCAGATACATAGACTACATATCAGAGACTGCAAATAAAATCCTTAATGGAGCTTCTCACAGATTGTGCAGTATTCCATGTTTCTTATGTACTAGGATTTGGAGAAAAGTAAAACCTGCGTGGAAAAGTGGAATATATTCAAGTTGACATAACTGCTTTAGGCATGAACAAATGTAGAGAGCCCCCCTCCAAGTGGGGGGAGTTTGTTCTGGACAGCCATATGCAAGTAATTTTTTTTTGTTTTGTAGACTAATCCCACGTATCTGGCAAAGCTAATTTTCCAGATGCCACAAAACAAATCAACAAAGTTTATGGATACAGTCATCTTCACTCTATACAACTATGCCTCCAATCAACGGGAAGAATACCTGCTTCTCAAACTCTTCAAAACTGCTCTAGAAGAGGAGATAAAGTATGTGCAATCACAGAAAGTATTTAGCTAGTTTGTGTTTTAGACAGTTCAATGAATGCTTAGTGCTTAAAGGAAACTGGTGGTTAATCTTTAAGCTACCATAAAATTACATACATAATTTTATTACAAGATAACTTTGTTTTCTGGGTGTTACTCTTAAACTCAAGTGATTGCTGATTCAGGGAAAAAATAATCTTTCTATGGCAGACCATACTCCTCTATGAAAAAACGGCCTGCAAAAGGATGCTAGGACTCCTTGGTTTGTGCTTGAGTATGTAAGGGTGGAGAAAGTATTCTCTTTCTTTATGTAATCTTTTGTTCTGTAAATGAAGATTGGTAGCTTATTCTGAAATAAGGAAATTATATTTTATACCCTTAATAGATACTGGCTGAACAGGTATTTGGGGCTGAATCAGGTAAAACATTAGCTGCCATGGACTATGCCATGTTCCAGGACATTACTATAACACATGCAGAATTCAGATGGTAGTCTCTATATATCACCTTGTCTTATATAAAAGCCTTAAGAAATTGACTATATAAAGAGGTTTCAACATAGAAATAGGGTAGTTTTAAAAGTGTAGGGTTTGAAAAATATGGATAAACTGCAAGTTTGAAAATATGGATAACTGCATCTTGTGTTGCTGCTCCAGCTCTAAGGTAGACCAGATTCAGGATATCGTCACTGGAAACCCCACTGTCATTAAGATGGTTGTCAGCTTTAATCGAAGCGCTCGTGGACAGAACACCCTGCGCCAGCTCCTGGCCCCAGTGGTGACAGAAATCATGGAGGACAAGACTCTCATAATCAACACTAGTCCTGTGGATGTTTACAAGGCATGGGTAAACCAGCTAGAAATGCAGACTGGTGAGGCCAGGTGAGTGAGGGAGCTGGACATACTGTACCATACACATGAGGAATCCCTCAGTTCTGCTTTTCTGTTCTTTCTCTGACAAACTGTACTGTACTTGTGCCCCTTCTCAATCTTCCTCCAGCAGAGAGATACTGGGGGAGAGATGCTTGACAAACAGGTGCTTTAACTTCTTCTGAATAATGAAAGGATGATGACTTTCATTGGCATGACCTTTCAAAGTCAATTACTTAATCTTTATAAGTATAATAGATTATGCCATGGAACAACTTAGTCTTTTTCTCAAGTTTTTTACTAGCAGCATGTCAGTAGTGTCCCAGGGTTTTGATGAGCTATGCTGGGATGGAGGTATGGAGATGCATGTTTTATATTTCTATTCTGTTTTAGTTATTAAGGGAAGGTACATGATAACATGTGCACCTCCAACTAAGCAAATTACTTACCTCCAAAAAAAAGGCAGCCAAAGAATTTAGACTTTTAGTAACAAAACCCAACTTCAGTTGTATTTTTCAGACTTTTGATCACTGATGGCCCTTATGAAGAAAAAAAAATATTTTATTCTCAAATGTATTTAACCTGGTTTAATGTTTATTTTTTTGCTTTGTAGCAAGCTGCCATACGATGTGACCACAGAACAAGCATTGACACATACAGAAGTGGTGAATAAACTGGAATCATCTATTCAGAGTTTGCGAGCAGTAACTGACAAAGTTCTCACATCCATATTCTCTTCTCTCAATATGATGCCGTAAGTGCTCAGTTAGGACCCTCCAAGTGGCAGTTCATGTGCAGTTCACTTGAACCTCTCTGATGGAGATCCTTTCTAATCCTTTCCATGCTTTCAAAGGCTTGTGATACTGCCTCTCAAATGAGTTGCCCAGTAGAGGGAGTGGTTTCTCTGCCCGGCTTTAGCAGCCTGGCAAACCTCTCCCTGTACTTGAAACATTTTGTTTTTTTCCGTTATCAACTCGTTCTTGTGTTTCAAGGGAGTGCGCAAGAACCCAGTAACTTAAGCTCTCTAGAATGATTGGTTTTTGTTTTCATCTAAGTATTTATCAATATTTTGCCTTTTTATCTGTTCTACATGTAGTTATGGGATGAGATACATAGCCAAAGTTCTGAAGAGCTCACTCCATGAGAAATTTCCGGATGCAACAGAAGATGAACTATTAAAGGTAGACTTCTTAGGGCAAATTGCCAACAGCTTGTTGTTTTAATGCCAAAGTGGATTTTTATTAACACTAAATATTCTAAGGAACTGGGAAAGCAGCATTTATTGAAGGAATTTGGTATTTCTTATTGAGTTTCAAAGGAGCTGAGGAAGGGGAGAAGGGAATTCTGTTGCCACAATCTAGGTATGTTAATCTGGGTGCTCAGCAATTCTTATGGAAGAGGGTACTCAACCTATTTTGGATAGTAACTGTACTTAAAAGGTTGGAGTTTATCTGAATCATCCTGGGACTTGGGTTCATAGTGAGGTTCTTGTCATCACCAATCCTTTCATTGAGAACACTGTAGTTCTCTTCCTTTTTTCCCCCCTATCTAAAGTTGTTAACGTGTTAAGAAATTGTAATTTAAATCCAATCAGGAAGGTCTCTAAAAGAAAAGTTTGAGTAGATTATACTACACTTGGATCACATTACACTTAAGATGCTTGTAAAAGTTGTAGAAATGGCATTTGTACAGACTGAAAAATAAGGTGTGAGCGATAAGTATGGTACTGGCACAGTTGCTGTTGTTACCCTATTACAGCCATGGTGTCTCTTCAGAGGACTTAGGGGAATTGCTCCATAAGCCTTCCAAACAGCTGAGAGACTGACAACCCTGTCAAATTAGGACTATTTTGCACTTCAATAAAGACCCTTTTATTGGTGTTTAATTACATGGTTCTAAAAGTACAAGCTTTTCATTTTAACAGAACTTCCCTATTATTCTTCACTGTCCATCACTCCAGAAATACAGATTAAAAAATTGCTGAACACATGAAAAAACTTAGATAGCAAATGGAGTACCCACTTGAAAGCCTTTAAATGTGTAAGTTGGAAGTTCTACAGGTGCATACACACATGCTAAAGCAAATTGCAGAAAGCAAAATCCTGCCTGATTCTGAGACCAGCAATTCTTTGAAGTTGCCATCTTCAAAAGCTACTGTACCATTGTTACAGATTACATTACATTGTTACAATGTTACTGTTGCATTGTTTCTGCAATTTGGGAAATCTGTTCTCTAGATTTCTAGGACTGCATTGCAGTCCAGTCCCTTTGAGAAATAATGGGTCCCCTTATCAAGAAGTACATTAAATGCTGCCAGTATCTGCAACACTTTGGAGAATGAGCTTTGGGAGCGGAACCTTGCAAAATTTTGGAGAGTTGTGTTTGCGTTTAAATCCATGCCTTGCATTAGCTGAACTACAGCCAGTATCAAATTGAGATGTGGTTGTAAAAGTCCATCACTGATGCTCACAGAGGTGTTGCAGGAGGAGTATCACGTAAAAGACCACAGGTTTTTCCAGTTAGCTCCACAGGTAATATGTGTCTTAAGGATTCTTCTAGCACCAGTTCCTATGGTTTAATTTAGAAGTATAAATGATTGGTCATGTTTTGTAAAGTGTCATTATTGTATGCAGAGAGAAGATCTCTTAACTTTTTTTGTTTCCTTAGATTGTTGGCAACCTTCTGTACTATCGCTACATGAACCCTGCCATAGTTGCTCCTGATGGCTTTGATATAATCAATATAACAGCAGGGGGCCAGATACACCCTGACCAGAGGAGGAACCTAGGCTGTGTGGCAAAAGTCCTCCAGCACGCTGCTTCTAACAAACTCTTTGAAGGAGAAAGTGAGCATCTGTCATCTATGAACACTTACCTCTCACAGACCTACCAGAAGTTCAGGTATGCAAAGCCCTCACACATACCTACAGAGTAAGGTGAGTAAGGATTCCTCTAGGATGAGTAAGGAAGGTGGACTCCTTGTTGATAGGAATTTCCTGTTCATGGTTAAAAATGTTGAGTGATGGCAAAGAGAAATGCTCACTAACAAGGAAACTGGAGCAGGAGTAACAGGTTGTATTTTAGCTTGTGCATTTATTTGAGATCATCTCTGCTGTCTTGGTTGCAATTCCTTACTGCAAGCACAGACTGAGAACAGACTGACGTAACTCATTATCCAGCAGAAACAATGTCTGCTTTGAACATTTTGTCTGAGGAAGAAAAAAATATTTGTCAGGAAAAAGTTGCAGGGTTTGTTTTTATTCTGTCATCTTTGCTGACAGATTCTATACAGATAGTATTCTTTTATCTTGCAGGCATGGGAACCCACATGTTTTCCTACATTCTGG